>JAVCKT010015954.1:0-12786 GCA_032273925.1 Rhynchotus rufescens
ACAGTACGAAGCCACTTTCTAGGAGTCACTTGACCCTACCAAGGTCCCAAAGTGAGCAGAACAGCCTGCTGGAATTGAAGGACCCGAGTCAAGGACCTTTTCCAAACTTCCATCAGCCCCAAAGGTGTAAGATGCAAAAGATGCCTTAAAAACACAGTGCAGACTCTCCCAGGGAGTGTAATAGCACCATGTAAAACCGCACCGCTGCACCCTCTGCAAAGGAAGCTCCCACACACGTGGCAGAGAGTCCTCAAGGACGGGAGGCTGGTGCTGCACGGGAGCAAACTCCCCCTTTTCCCTGGAATACCATGAACAGAAGGCAAGAGCAGGTAATTCCCAATCTGTTCTCATACTGGTGGCACAGCAGTGCACAAGAATTCCTCTTTGTTTCCCAAGGCTGTTTTTGTAGAGAATACAGGATACCTTCGCCCAGGTTGTTGGCAACAAGCACCACAAACTCCTAGCCTCAATCAGAATAAGAACTACTAGCTAAATATGCAGAAAAGGGCGTTGAGAGAGATCACCATTAGTTCTTGTTTGGGATGCTGGCTGGGTAAGATCTGCCCCAGTGAAGGTTTCCACGGATGCACCATCAGCAGCCTCACACCACAGCACCAGGCATAACGTTGGGGGATCCTTTCAGATGTCTAACTAGGTCTTACGTGCAAACACATCTGAAAACTGGGGACCTAATGTCACACAGAAAACTCTCCTGATAGCAGTTTTTATAGGAGAAATGACATGAAACTAGCGTGTCATGACTAAGATGCAAGACCTCAACATGAACCTCTAATGCATCAGCAAGCAAGCTGGCCTCTCCCTCACACAATTAAGGTTGCTGCATTTATAATATGCCACACTCCACTTAGCAGTACCAAATTCAAAAGAAAGGTTCAGGCTTGCAGAAGCACAAAGAGCCACAGCGCTTTTTATTCCTGGGAGCTGCAGAAGGAGCTGATAAACCTACTGCTTTCATTTGCGGTGCCTCACACTCCCCAAACTCCCTTCAAAGTTGAGCGAGTCTCCTTCGCCAGACCCCGAGCGGGCCTTACAAACCCACACAATTTTTCATCTGAAAGTTTAATTTCTTTCCTCTTCCTTCTCAAGAAAAATACAACTTCATTTTAGCTATCGCTGACCAGAAAAAAAAACCCTCTGGCAATATTTAAACAGAAAAAAATGGCATTCAATCGCAGCACAAACATTTCAGTCCTATTATCAAATTGTGCATATATACATACATAATCATACCTACTAGAATAACCAGTTTATATCAAGCAGCTCAGTGAAGCCAGTCGGTCTGCTCACTGAATTTCTATGACCATCTAAAAATGTATTTTTTATAACAATTTACCAATTGCTATCCTTTAGTTTGATAAGTATTTGAAATTTACGCTTTGCTCTCCAGCTGAGGCTATTACGTGGTGCTTGCTGTTGTGATTGGGCAAACTGATAAACTCTTTTGACATACATACCTGTGCATATGCATTTTAAAACTCTTTTTCCCCCCCACCAATTTTTTCCCCACAGGGTTGCATGATTTGTTTTCTGGGTGAAATTTATTGTTACATGGAAAACTTATCAACTTATTTCTGAGGTAGAAAAGGCTTGAAGTGAATCAATTTAAATAGTTGAGTGAATAGATAAGAAACTTTTGCATTCACAAATTGTCGATCCAGAATGATCACACTATAACAAACTATATTACCCCAGATTAAACTACTCTGATACTGGAGTTCATTTCGTACACATTAGTAAGAGCTTCTGCTCATTGACTCACATAAGAAGTGGCAATGCTCCTTTACAAAATCAGTTAGCTGCAACAACAGGTGAGACCACCTGCAATGAAGTTCACCCAGAATATGCACGGATATAGGAATGCAGATTCCCATAGGTATGCAGAGACCCAAGTGTTTGTCTGCACAGAAATAGAAGGGAAATTAAGAAGCAAGCAGCAAGAAGTGGAAGGTAGAGTTAGGTACCAAAAAAAAAAAAAAAAAAAAAAAAAAAAAAAAAAAAAGCCCTCAAGAAACCCAGAAATCAATTTTTAGAAAATGTACACTGAGATAGATCCCCTAAATCCATGATTTCCTAGATCTAAGAAAGAAAAATGGGACTGCCTAGCAATTAATAGCAAGCACAATCTCCTTTTCTTGCAGCACACTGCAAAGTGTGCGCTTTCTGCCTATATGTTCCTCCTGAAGGCAATAAAGTCTTCTTATGTGCTCTTCAGATGAGAGAAATTCTCTTTTAGATGACAGAATATGTCTCTTGAAAGAAAGACAGGGTTTGAAGACCATCTGCTTTGAGCAATTCATAAAAGAAGAAAAGGAACAGGAAAAAAAAGAAATAAAAGCAAAATATAAACAAAAGGGGAAACTAAACCATCTAAAAACGGTTATAAAGGAACCCAGGGCTAGAAACAAGGCTGGAAGGGGCTTCCAGCTACCAGTGAGAAGTCGGACCCAGCCAGGGGCAGAGACTGGGGAGGGGAGGTTTGTTCCCGGCCTCCCTCCACAGGCATTATGCACAGGAAGGGTAGAGTTACCCACTGTTGGTGGCTGTTATGAGGGCTCAGTCGCAGGTTTTGGTGCCTGACAGCACCCCGTACAGACACGCCGGACAGTTCCCCAGGAGCAGGGGCACGCTTTGGCCAGCACAAGCGATCTCCCCTCTTCACCGAGCCTTTCCCCAGGGGGATCACGGGGCTTCGGGCACCCGGACACGGGATGTCTGTGCTCCCCCGCACACGTTTGGTACCAGCGGGTCCATCCCAACCAAGCCTTGCATTATTTATGCCCTCTGCATCTAGCAGCCCTGTGCCCATAGCCAGTTATAGTTTAACTGCTGGAAGGGCAAACAGCGCTCCATTTGAATAAGTGATCTTCCACGCTTTGCAGAGGTTTATAGTTCAGCAGCTGTTAATCTTAGATCTTTATTTGAATTTATTCCTCTGGAAATGACTCCACATAATGGTCTGACTCTACAGGCTGAAAACCTTTAAAGTGATACAAGTCATAAAATAAACATCAGCTAATGATACAAAACACAGTTTAATGTATGGTTCATTACGCTTCCTCGTAACACATTCAGAGTGGTAAACGGGCATTCATTTACGTTTCAGCTTGAGATTGCCCCTTGTTTGAAATTGTAAAAAAAACAGCTTTCCTACAACAAGGAAATAATGTAAAAGTAATGTATACCTTTACCTCTTTCTTTAATATACCTACGTCCTTAAAATGGGATTTCTTGCAAAACACACCGAGTCATGTGAAGCTTATTCTATCTGCATAAATTTCAGTCGTGTTCCACAGCTTTCCTTTGGTCTTTCTGAGTAAATGTTCGTCAACTGGTTGTTGAACATGCCTATAAATTCCATGATAAAAGGTCTCCAATGACCAGCTATTAAGCAGGAGATATTATCCAATAGATATAACCCAGATGGGATTGAGGCTCAGTTTTCTGAAAGATCTTTATGTTTATATTCCTCCTTAATTAGGATGAAGCATGACAATATTCAAATTCCTCCCAAAATAATATTCTGAAAGAGGATAATTTGGGACTAGGGACAGACATATCAGAACTTTTTTTAGTAAAAAGTGTGTATAATTAGAGAGGAAAATATATGTTTATAAAATACTATATTCTAAAAATATCACCACAGAAAACTGTCCCTGACCTTCTACCGCCAGGTTGATTCCAAAGTGGAAAATAACCTAGTTTTAAACACATTTCAATTATTATGGAAATGTATATTCAACTTCAATATGATTCAACTATTTTTTTTCCAGAGGAATTGGATTATACCACAGTTATACGTAGGATTATACCACAGTTAGCTGAAGCTCCAAGGGTGCCTTTTTCTTCTTGTTAGGTTCACAGCTGTCCAATCATACTGAAATTATTTCAAGAAGCCACAAATTTATTCTAAAAGAACCAAAATTAACTTTTGCTGTGATTAAAATCAAAGAAGTATTTGTTTCCATTTAAAATCTCTCTAGCATTTGTTATTCCTCATATTCATAATCTTTGGGCCTTTCAAAGCACAAGGTCAGTCCTTGTTACACGGGTAGTGTCTTGGAGGAAGCTCTGTATTGCTTGTTTATATCTCAAACCATTTTCTTCCTATAAAAACTGAAATCTGTATGTGGCCCCATATCCATATAGCATACTTAATTCCATTTATTGACTTTTCCTCTCTCTCATGCTAGGAAAGACATTGTTAATATGGCCAAGGGAATTTTACCATTATCTTAGTAAAGGCACGAATGTTATCACGTTACAACCAGCCAATTAACAGTGTCATCACACCATCTAACACCAAAACATCTGTGACATTCAATCTATACCTTTCCAAGTCCCGAAGCAAACGCATCATAACCTTTCGTGGCCTTTACCCGTTACCCAAAACAAATGCTCCTGCCTGTCCGAGGTTTCTCTTCCACGTTATTTCAGCTCTGTGGGATTAGGTAAATTCCCAGCCGGCTGGCCCAGATCCCTCCTCTTCATTCTACTATTGCAAAGAGCCCTTTGATGTTAAGCAAGCTGTAATACTAATGTGTTTTCACAGCACCGTTTCTGCTCCACTTTCTAATATTTTTATTGAGACATTCATTACCTTAAGAAAAAAGACCACAAGGTTATTTTACACCCTTTGGAGCAGTAAGGAGGCGTTATTCAGTGCAAAGCCAGACCTGTGCGACGGATCCAGTGCTCTGTATTGTAAACTCAGATGAAATGTGGAGCTACAACCCAAAGCAGAAAAAAAAATGAAAAATCCTGTTAGCAGGAATAGAGAAATGACGTAGGGTGGATTCAGGGGTGAAAAAGGACCCTCATGTCCCAGATCCAGAACTGCCTTACTAGAGCCAGGAGGGAGTGATAACACCTTTAATCTTGATCATATTCTATAATTTGGCTTTTAATCAATTTGTACTGCATTTCTTAACGTAAATAATTATTAAATACCACTTTAAAAAATTATTGCTGTTCCAAGATTATAAAAGAACTATTTTAGCACAAAAACTTGTCTCCAGCCACCGTCCATGACAGAGAGCTTCAGACTCCTGGGTTCCTCCTCTCAGAGGTAGATCTGGACCTTTGCAAGTCCTTATCCCAAAAGCCAAGCAAGAAAATTCTCAGAGAAGACAAAAAACTCAACATTGCAAATATTTCTACATGCAGCAAAACTCTAATTGTTGAATGCTGGTCACTTGCCTGGAGGTTGTGTTGTACTCGAGTATCAGGAAGGGATACCCAATAGGAAGGTTTTGCAAGTGCTCAAGCCAGCAACTTGATCTCTTTCTCTGATCCCAGTTATTCAAGCTTCAGGGCAAGAGAAAACAGAATAAATTATATTTTTTAAAGATGTTTTTGAGGCTAGTTTCCAGATGAGAGTGCAGATTCATGGCCACAGCAGCACTGCAGAGAGCACAGGCTCCTCCTGCCACTTAACCATGGGGAAGCAGCCCTGGAATGTCATCCCCACAGCAAACCCGAGGAGAAACTGCCCCTCTTTCTATGTAGAACTTTATTTTTTTTTGCCACATCATGCCCCTGAACCGTGCCATGAGGCTTTGGATGCCCAACCTGCTTTTCCTTTGCCAGAGCTTTTACATTTTTTAGTTAAATCAAACAACCTGTGTTTAGACATGTGGCAATTTTAAGTATTTTGGCGCAAGGATGGCACCAGGGAACTGGCCCAATGTTCCATCCACTGAACGATCAGGATGCGACGGCGCCCGCTGCACAAAGGAGATGGGCTCTCGCTCATCTATTTTTATTTTTAATTTTTTTTCAATTCAGAACAGGCTTTGAAAAAGGATTCCTAGCGAAGCAAAGCCGCCCAAGGGGAATGCAAATTGGAGCTGGGATGCAGCTGCCGCTGGATTTCCCTCTACAACTATCCCAGTTCTAATCTGTTGCAAAATTAGATGTATAAAGATTATGACAGAGAAGGCACTGCAGACCAAGATTTAAAATACACCTGCTAAATACACAGTTAGCTATAGTGAGAATGTAATTTAGGCTTGCTAGGGTAGTAACAGTCCTGAACTAACATTGACTGCTAATTAGAAAAACACTGTAGGACATTAGGATAATAAGCAGCTTTCCAAACCCAAAGTGTTCTGGATTGCTTCAATGAGGAGAAAAATTGAGAGTGGTAAAGCATCTTTTAAAACATCCTCAAAAAAAATTAAAAAATTTCACCAAAATTGAAAATTAAATGAAAAAATATTTTGCCTGCACTTTCAATCAGCAAATCTGCAGATTTTACTTTCACTTTTTTACTCATTTATGCTGCCTCTGATGCTCTCCCTGTCTTTTTTTGCCACTCTTTCTTCCAAATGTGCACTTCCTAAATAGCAACTAAAGCTTCCCACAAAGAATGCCTTGCTTCGGGTCAGCCCTGAGTTTTGGACAAAGGGTGTAATGTTTTCAGCTACCTAATTCTATGGAGAATTTCTGCAGTTTCTCCCCGTTGCCTTAAAAGCAACAAAACCCTCAGAGGACGCGGCAGAGCCGGGACCCAGCGCGGCCGCCTCTCGCGGCACTGAGCCTGGACACCAAATCCGCGGCTTCAGAGCAAAAAGGAACTTGAATTCCCAGACTCTTCTGCAGCTTCCGAGCGAGGATGTTTGAGGTTTCTCTCTCAAAGACGTGGCTCGAGGCGCGTCTCGTTGTGCCCTTCCCGGGCGGCGCGGGCAGAGCTCAGTGCCAGGGTGCATTTCAGGGGGACACGCTGCCCCCCGGGCGGCTCTTGAGCGAGAGCAGGGCCCAGCCGCCCCCAGTCTCCCGTGCCAGGAATTCAACGCACCCCCCAGACCTCGTCCCTACAACAACCCAACGAGGGGAGCTCTCCCATGGGGTCTGCAAAGGCCCCTACGCCGCAAGGACCCTGTCTTGCCCTTCCTGCCACCTCTGCAGCCGCAACCGGCCGCCCCTTCCCACGACCGATGCTTCAGACGCGTGGAACGTCGCCCCTCGTGCACGCAGCCACCCCAGAGGGCTGGCTGACAGATGGCATACATAAGGCTGCATCAGATGTGATGACTAAGAGCACAGAAGCATTAATCGCTTTTATTTTCCCTGCTCATAAGTGGTGCCTGTGTTCACATGCAGAAGTTATCTAAAGTTCATTGATTTCCAGCAGCTCTTGGCAAGCTCACGCCAGGCAGCCGAGCTGCTACAACAAGCCATGTGGATAACGAGCGTCGCCTTGACGCCGCAGCAAGGACCTGCTGGTGCCAGCCTTGCCCGAGCACGGGCTGCCGGTCCCTCCCAGCAAGGACCTGCTGGTGCCAGCCTTGCCCGAGCACGGGCTGCCGGATCCTCCCAGCAAGGACCTGCTGGTGCCAGCCTTGCCGGAGCACGGGCTGCCGGTTCCTCCCAGCAAGGACCTGCTGGTGCCAGCCTTGCCCGAGCACGGGCTGCCGGCTCCTCCCGGTGCGGGGCCCGCTGGCAGGGGACACTGGTGCAGGGACAACCTCGTCTCCCTGGGCACACACCGGCTGATTGCACGCGGCCTCACTGCTCTCCATCTCCTCAGCGTTGCAGAGCGCGGGTTTGGTGATGGAGACCATCGCATGAGCCCAGGGCCTGGTTCTGGGGAGGCAGCAAGAGCACAAGGGCATGGCAGGGCTTCCCACACCTAGCAAATCTGTCAAAAGCCAAGCAGAAACCCGGGCCCACCTCGGCTGTACCTACTGTGAGTCAGGAAAACATGACAAACACCCCGCAGCCTCCCGACAGAGCAGCACTTCTACCCGAAACGTTTAGGTCCACGTCCGCGGCACAGCCCGAGCTCCTCATCTCGGAGCAGCCCTGCTCGCTCTGCTGGGAGATGGAGCAACTTCACCGAGGGAGAAGAGACACAGAAGTGAGACCAAATTGCCCAGTGATGGGCACAGGGTGGCCATCAAAACTCACCTCCTGGCCTAAAATAAGATCCTCGTTCCTCAGCTCTTCGCCTTATTTCAAAGCTTTTGCTGGAGCTCCTCAGCACCAGCTGAGCTAACAGCGAGCTCATGGTGAGCCCATCGTCATCCCCTTTCCAGCTGCAACAAAACCATCTCCTCTTGACTTATTTCACCTCTTTCACTAGCAATGAGAAGTTATTACTGAAATAAAACATTAACGTTAAACACCTCTGCCTATAGTATCCCTCCTTGTTGAGTCTATTTTCCATTTTTCAACCAAATGGAAACTGTTAAAGTTGCCATTCTTCAGCTCCAAGCTGAAATTACTTTAATAAAACCAGCAAGTTGCTGACCTAAGGCTTATAACTCAGGTGACTGGGAGCAAGCACATCTTTCCTGAAGATGCAGGAAAGTGCAATGTCATCACCTCAAATTACGGTGACAGAGGGTGGACAGTGTATTTTCAGCGAAGCCTGCTTTCACAAAGCTGCTGCTTGGACCACAATAAGCAAATCGCTGCTTTTCTCAGCAAGCTTGGGCACAACTGTCAAAAAGCAAACTCTGCACAGTTTTGGCATCCCCACCCCTGCTGGATGCCAACCGCCTAGGTAAAATCCCGCCCAGGTAAAATCCAGCTCAGGAAACACTGTTCCTGAGGGAAAAAAATGTCCCTATTGCTAGTGCAGCGCCCAGGTGCAACACCCTCCCCTCCAGAGCATCAGACACCTGCTCCTGCAAGGGAACGGGGTGTGCTGCAATGAGGACAAAAAGTTCCCCAAAACTTCAGCAGCAGAGGAAACATAAGGAGACTTCAGCTTGGGAAAAGTTTTCATTTTGAGAACAAACAGTCCTGGGTGCACAGCAGCACGCGCACATCAGGGCCCTCACCACAACACTGCAATTGCTTTTTTGCCTTTTCCCTCCTGTAAATCCACGTTTTCTGCTGGGAAGAGGCTTGTTCTGATGAGCTCTTTGTGAAGCTCAGGAGATCAAGCCTCCACTTCATGACAAAAGCACTCTCCTGCACACGGGTTTGCTGAGATAACTTCTGCAGCAACGGGAGCAGCAAGCTGATACGGAGCAGGCTTTGCTTGTGGAGCAGGTGAAGGTCAAAGAGAAACCAGCTACATTGCAGCTTTTGTTTAACACCACTTCAGACATGAGCATCCTGCTTAAAATACATAACGCTTTCACACCGCTAAGTTGCTCAGATGTAAATCCACAGTCCAAGTGCCAAAGACTCAGAAATTTTGTGTGCATAAAGCTCTGTTCAGCAGGACGCTTTTGGTTTGGTTTCACAGCGCTGCTGTAAAAGACAGAAGGCTTGAATTACGTTTCTCTGGGATGGTGAACAACAGTGAGTATATTTGATAGTGAGCCAAACAAAAGTAGATGCAACCAGAAATTTCTCCTGGTCATATGCCAGCCACAAAGAAAAAAACTACTTTAAAAATAGAGTTTGCTGATGGCCTGATATCAGAACCTGATATCATATATTGAAAACTGAGAATGGAAAAAAGTCAAGAACATCTCTTCTACACATAGCTACTGGCCCTGACCATGAAAAGCAAACTCTTTTCCAGGACTGGTTTGCACACAGGCTTTTTAGCAGAATTGAAATATTCTAGCAGAATCTAACTCAAAACCAGGTGCTGACTCAGTCACTGTGCAGATTCACACACAACTTTGCGTTCCTAATCTGTCCCCGTGCCTCTTCCTTGCTGCAAACCAGTCATCTTTTCCAGAACAAATTCAGATTCTAGATTTTACACTTATGAGATCATCAAAAACTATCTCAGACTGCTTAACTGATAAGAATTCACATGCTTAAAATCTGCACCTCACTACTTGTAGCAAGCTAAAATTAGCCCACTTTTATTTGCATACTTCTTATCGAGCCTTCCGAACTTCATGTCCATTCCTGCATTACTTAGATTCCCCATTATATAGTATTAATGCTGTCTTCAGTACCTGAAAATCTCTTGACTTCTATAATTTTCTGCTTTCTTCATAGCAAAATTATGCTTTGTATTTTACATGGCTCTCAGTATTGTAGCATTTAGCTAGCCAATTTCTGAAAAAAATATTGAGAAATTTTAAGAGCTTTCACCAGATGGTGATGTGGAGCAGACAGTGGCGTGTTCAAAGCAAAGGCACGCTGTAGCGTTGGTGGGAAAGGACCTTTGGGGCTCGTGCTGGCCAAGCCCAGACCATTCCAGCTCATAGCTGCTGAACGTCACTCATCGATGCCTCACCATCTCCTGCGTCGTCCCCTGCCTCCCAGTTGATGGTTTTAACTCCATTAGAAAACAGCGCAGCGAGCAGGAAGGGAACACACGTCACTGTCTTAATCCAGGTATTTTTCATTAAATATGTCTGTTGTCACTCCAAGAATAAAAACCCTTTACTAAAGCCCCACTAGTTTCCCGCTGCGCCGCGCTGAGCGCTCGCCCGCCGCTGCTTTCCTCTGCGAGCACACACCGTGGTGCATGAAAGCAAACGTTCCCCGGTGTTCAAACTGCTCCCCGGCTGATCATCCTCTCTGAAGGCAAAAACTAATGAACTCGAACCAAAGCGTCAGGGGAGCAGGATGCTCCAGCTCCATCTCCTCCTGCAGGACTGCCCGGATAGCAGCTGCGGCGGGTGACACGTCTCTGATGTGCTATCTGAACATACTGAGACTGCACAAATTACTCGGGGCAGAAAGAATAATATCTCCCTTTCCAGTTGTCTGATGAATATGCTAACTTGATGCCATAAATAATGGAACTTGAACAGCTTTTGGATGTTAGCAGCCTGGGGCAGAGCCCAGCTGCTACCTCCATCCCCTTGCCTAGCAAGAGCTACCCAAGCAATTGATATATGCAACAGCTGTAGGGTCAAAACACAACTACCCTTCAGAAGAGGTGTGTGAATATGTAAAACGTCTTCCCTGCCCCGTGACAAACAAGGAGACCTGCCAGAACTCTGGTGTGTTTAACCCAGAAGCCAACGTGGGGCTAGGCTGCCTAGCAGGCAGCTCAGGGCCAGTCCCGAGGCAAGTCACAGCCCCAGCTCCTCAGAAGCTGCGTGGTTTCAAGGATGAAAGGTTACAAAACACAATTATTTAATTCAATAATTAAAGGTTTTGCACAGTCAGAAGCACTCAGAGCTGCTTCTCCAGGACTGCACGTGCTCTGATACAGGCTGAGGATGTAGGACCTTGTGCCCACGCATCCCTTCCACAGCCCAGTCGCTCCCTCCAAACCTCCATCCTCCTCAGGGACTCAGATCTGTTTTGAAATAGGCTGAAATTGCCAAAAACACCCTGCACATACCAAGCAAATCAGTCAAAGAATGTACTCCCCCAGCTAGGCTAGGGGCAGCAAATGAGAAACACTTCACCTTTGGGAAGAACCAAGAAGAGACGTGTTCAGATGGACTTGTTATCTATAGTACATAGGGAATTACCACTTTTTACGTAGAAGCACGTGCATATTTGTCCACAATTATAAAGACTAAAATATAGCTGTAATCTATAGCCATAAGGTGAGATTTCCATCTTTATATGACATGAAAAATGTGCCAGACACAGGTTTACCCATAAACAAAATTGCTTTTTTCAGCTCTCCCTTTAATGTGAAATATCAATCATTTTGTGGCTTTTATTACACAGAATTTAGCTTTTGTTTTTGACAGATGGCTCACATTCAGGCTGAAGTACAACTGTATATCATTCCCATTATATACACATCTGAATTTCAGGGCATATATTTTAAAAGGACAGTAATAAATGGCAAGAAACACCTGGCAAAGCAAAGCCAGTCACAGAGACCTCCTCAACTGGATGGGCTTAGATGCAAAAGGGTTTCTCCACCCACAGCCATTTACTCTGCACTGTGTACTTATTAAGCCAGCCTGCTTTGGGAACCAGATGCCATCTCCTCAAATATTAGGGAGATGGCACAACAAAACCAGAAGAAACCATTATTTGCAGCCTGGTTACAAGCATTTGGGCTGACGGGGAAATATCACATTTGTGCAAGTGTAAAAGGTCACTGATTTTGTTCAATTTTTGCTGCTTTTACTGGAGCTTCCAGAACTTTGGCTACATCTCAAAACAAATGTTTTACACATCTGAAAAAGTTTACTGAAATGCAGATTTCCTAATCTATGCTTTTGAATCCAGAAAAAAAAAGGATATTCTGCAAAGGTATTATGCTAATCAGGTAGTATGAGTTTTATCTGTCTCCTTAGCTGTGTTTCTGCTATTTAAGTGCAGAGGAGGTTTCCTACGCTTCAGTTGCATGGTCCATCTGACAGATGTGCTAACCAGCCCTGCAGGACTCACACTGTCAAAACCCTGTGAAGTCCCATTCTGGGAATCTTCAAGTTAATTCCACCATAAATTTAGTTCTGCAGCATCCCAAAGGGCAGCTGGCAATTCCTCTTAGCTCAGGGATATTCCATTGTACCACTTATTCCATTTTCAGACTTTCTTCAACATCTGTCAAATTCAATAGCATATATTCAGCTTTTGCATCTGCTGAGGTGCTCAGGCCAATTTGCAGGGAGAAACCCAACCGTGTTGATCTGTCCTTACAGTACTTAATGCTCAGACAACAGGGGACACCGCCCATCATTTCCAAGAGGGATTAAATTGGGAACTAACTGTCCCTTGAAAGATTATCCTACTGCCCTATCCCTCAGTGATGTTAAGAAACATCTTTTAAAAATATCATTTAAGTGACACTCTATAAAGGAGCTTTAATGACCCTAGACTAGGCTAAGCCAAGCAAAGGAGCAGCAGCACATCCACAAAGGTGGGTATGCCACAATATTCATGTTCCATGGCATGGTTCACCAGGGCCCCCATAAATCATTGTCT
>JAVCKT010015956.1:0-15251 GCA_032273925.1 Rhynchotus rufescens
CGTTGGTGGTATAGTGGTTAGCATAGCTGCCTTCCAAGCAGTTGACCCGGGTTCGATTCCCGGCCAACGCAGCAAGCTTTTTATTTCCCCTTTTTTTTCCCTTCCAATTTCAAATTAATTCAGGAGGTTTCCACACGACAAACGCGCCTTTTGTCTGTGTTTTATTTCTGCCAGGTGGGAATGCAGGCGCTCAGGGAATACAAGGCAGTGCCTCTGCTGTGCAGCAGACGCTGCCTTGTTCATCTCCCACCTCGCGGCACGCGGGGAAAGGCCGGGAGAGCGGGTTAAAAGTGTGTGTGAGGGGGTGAAAATTAAAAGGGGGAAATAAGCAAAGCAAGAGGAAAAGGGTGGGGGAAAAAGAGAGGAAAAACTTAGTGTTTCCGCCCGGGATCGAACCGGGGACCTTTCGCGTGTGAGGCGAACGTGATAACCGCTACACTACGGAAACCCGCTGTAGGGAATGCTCCCCGGCAGGGCCCCATGTGCACGCGCTGTGGGGGCCGCATCTGTCTCCCCTGCGCCAATTGGGGTCCCTTGGTGACCCAAGCCCTCCATACACACTAGGAACCGCCCTGGAGGTGTCCAAGTGATTAGTGCGAGTGATTAATGAGCACTGCCGGGGCTGGGCAACCACTCGAGGCGGTGGAGGAGGAGGTGGGTGGTGGGGAGGGCGCTGAGGTGGCCGGCAGCGCTTCCGCAGTGCTTCTCCTCGGAAAGAACTTGCAACGAAGAAGAGGCTTGGAAGGAACGGGCAGCCCGGGAAAGCCCAAAATGCCAGGGAAAGGCGCAGCCGGCCCGAGCGGCTCCCCGGCCGCTCCATGTGCCCTGTGGGCCTGGACGTGGCGGCAGCAGGTCAGGCCTGGCCTGTAGCCTCCAGCCCCGGCACGTCCCGGGTGGCTGTGTGGGATCCAGGCGCTGCCGAGGGAGGCCGGGATGTCCCCGCGCCCGGAGCGCTCGGGAACAGGCGGCTCCTCTTCCCCGCGCGGCTGCCAGCAGATGTCGGTAGCACCGTGGCGAGCGGAGCGGGTCCCGCACGGCCCGGAGCGCTGGGCTTCGCTTCGGGAGCAGCCGGAGGGATCCCCGGCGCTTTGCCGGCGTTTCCCGTCCCACGGGGACACCGGGCTCTGCTCTCCTCGCAGCGGCCTCCCCGAGGCCGGAGGCGCTGGACACCGGCCGGGACGCAGCAGGGGTTTGGGGACACGGCGCCGGCCTTCGCAGGGCTCTGGTGACGGCCAAGGCCGCAGGAAGGTGCCAGCTCCTCTTCTTACGCTGCTGGCAACTCCTGTGCTCCCTTGGCTGGTCTTTCCCGCACCTAACCTCAGCCCTTGAAATCAGGGGGTGTTGGGAGGATGTCATTTTTTCCTGTTTTGTTTTATGAAGTACATTTAATGCTTTGCTGGCTGCAGAGGAAAGCTTAGAAGGGAGAAATGCACCATAAATCCGAGTGGAAGAATTGCTTTTAAGGTTGTGATTTCACAGCTAATCTCTTGGTTTAACCCCAAAGGGACAAAGAGTCTCAGGTCTTTTGAGTGCAGGGCTTGCGGGTGCCTCAGTCTGATTTGGCAGGGTCTGGAGGAGAGGACGGTGGCAGCAGCATCTCCGGGGCGCGCAGGGGCAAAGCTAAGCAACAGGGTAGGGAAGAGGAGCAAGGGGAGCTGCCCTGGCCTAAAACTGCTAAGGAAAGCCCTGAATACCCATATTTTCTTCCACAGACCCCCTTCACTTCAGTGAAAGCATCAGTGGAGGAAGGAGAGCTGCAGCCCGAACAGCCTCCAAAGACATTATTGGAAAGTACCTGTGTGGGAGGCAGGGGCAGAAATTAGATAGAAGACATGGTGATGTTGGTGTGGACTCCCCAACACGCACGAGCAGGGGGTACCGCGGTGGTCCGTGGCTAAGCTGTGTTGGTCTCCAGTAGCCTGGTGACACGGGTGACTTTGCTGGCGCTCGGTGGCTCCTGAGCACCATTTGCAGCCGTGCGGCTTCACGAGGAGTTCCCCAGCTCAGACACACACTGCAAATGAGGCCTGGGCTCTGGATCCTTCTTGCAGGGAAACAGTGATGCCGAGGGCTCAGCCAAAGCTCCCTTGTGCCACTGGCTGGAATGGCTCCGGGCACTGTCTCGCTTTGCTTACAAAGGCCGATTGTCTGGGACGCTCAGCCTTGTGCAGGGAGGATGGCAGCGTGTCCGTCCCCGCTCCAGCCTTTCCCGCTTCCTCTCCTCCATAGTCTTCCACCCGCTGCCGGCACCGCTGGTGTGCGAGAGCCCCCTCTGCTTCGCCCCCTCCTAGGACGTCCTGCCACCTAAACCCTCAGCAAGAGGACAGCGGGGGCTTTGCAGGTGAACGGTGGTTATTCACTGCTATTGCCACCATCATCTGCCCTTCCCGAAGGAGCGAGCCCTCCCCCAGCCGGCCCGTTCCCCAGCGCGCCAACGTGGCCGTGCTCTGCTTTGTTTGCTGCAATGGCCGCAAAATCCCATTCTCCCCTTTTTTTTTTCCCGCCGCACTTCCGGAGGAGCCTCCGTGGCTGCCGCGAGCGAGCGGAGCTCGGAGCACCACGGAGCAGCGGCGCCCACAGTCCCGGCTGCGAGACGCTGCCGCCTGCACAATGACCCCCCAATTAGCCTTTCGTTTGCCTCCCCTGTGAAACGGGGAGCACGGCCCTTGTGCTGGGAGATAAAACAAGAACTGGCTTCAATGGCACTGATTTAAATTAGGTCAGGCTGGCTTTTGTGTGGCGGGGACGGCACAATAGCAGTCACCCGAGTGCGGAGGGGAGTTGCGGAGAGGAAAGGAGGCCACGCAAGTGGCACAGATGCTGGGAGTCGGGGAGCGCAGGGACAGCAGGACAGGAGGACAGGAGGACAGGAGGGGTGGACGGCCCTGAGCGAGAGCTGGGGCAGATACCGTGGCCAGTGCGTGATGCTCGTGCGTGAGAAGGGCTGCCCGGTCCGCAGAGAACAGAGGGGTTAAACTGTGGCTCTGCAGAAAAGAAACGGCACCTTGTTGTGCTGCGCCAAGGGGCAGGAGAGCAGAGCCAACCGCAGCCGCCAGAAGCTGCTCTTTAGTTGTAACTGGGGACAGGAAAAGGGGTGACGGTGACACGGAGCCAACACGTCCCCACTGCGCATGAGCACGAGCCTGGCTAGTCTTGCAGAGCGGAAAGGGGACAGGAGAAGGGGACAGGGGAAGGGAAAGGGGCAGAGGAAGGGAAAGGGGACAGGAGAAGGGAAAGGGGACAGGGGAAGGGAAAGGGGCAGGGGAAGGGAAAGGGGACAGGGGAAGGGGACAGGAGAAGAGAAAAGGGACAGGGGAAGGGAAAGGGGACAGGGGAAGGTCTCATTTAAAAGTCTGTGCACCTGAACACCCGGTGTGCTGTGAAATCCCCCCTGCAGCTCTTTGGCAATTGGTGGATGTGGGGCAAAATCGGCAGCTCCTTCCAAACGAGCTCTCAACCGCGGCTCTCAAAGACATCTCAGTGTCTGACGAGCTTCGGAGCAAGAGCCTCGAAATGGTTGCCCGGGAGAATAAAGGCACTGGAAGCTAGTCCCAGTTTTCACCCTGGTATCATTAATATTAGTATTGGTGTTATGACAATAGTTATGCAGATGTTCATGATTATATGGCAGTGGGAGAGCATGAGAGGTGCATGCTTTATTTGGAGATAACAGCGTGCTCAAAGCTATCAATAAGAGCCTGATCTTTCCAAGCAAGGCTGAGCAAGCTGTTGTCATGGTCTAAATGAGCTTATCCAGGTAAGACCATATGCAAAGGAGGAGTTTCAAAGCAAGAGTTCACCCCTGTGAGCATCTGAGGCAAAAATCTCTCCCTGAGCTGTCTTTCCTGACACAGATTGGACTCCTGCAGGTAACTCTCAGCTACAGGTGGTCAAAGAACTACTGGTGGGAGAAAATATGGGCGTAGAAAAGAGATGCAAGACATCAACAACCGTTTAGTAAGGAACCAGGCATTTAGTATGGTGTCCTTCAGCCTGCTGGGAATCAAGGAACAGCCTGATGTTGTTTGGAAGCTGCAAAGAGGAATAATAAAAACAATACTTACCATTTAAGCAAAATGTTTCTGGTTTCAAGCATTGCTGATGAAAAAGTGGTGAGCCAAAAGTGTATAGGCCTGCCCAAAGGAGAAAACCAGATTAAACTTTGAATGGCTGGGTATTCTTATTTCCTTCCATTTGTTTGTCCACTTGTAAATGGCTTTTTTTAAGAACACAAGCAGTGCGGGCATTTTGTGCAGAGCACAAGTCAATTTGAACATATAACTTCCTCCCCGCATACACCTTAGACCTAAGAATATTCGGTGGCCACATGATCTGGGAAAGATACGGACTAAAAATGAGTTGTTCCTTTTTTTTCCACCGCCACTGTAGTTAAGACCTGAAATAGGGATTGTCCCAGGGAAGTGGCCAAAATGAGACGTGTCCCTAAAACATAGGCTCGAGTTCAGCCCGACATATGAAGTGCAAACTGAAGTGATCACGGAATCACAGAATCTACCTGGCTATGCAGGAAGCCAGCCTGGAGCAACCATAATAGTCCTAATTTCTCTCATATATCACATATATCATTGCCAGTTTTCACTGTTGCTTTTTGGTATTTTTCTTAAAGCCGTTTAGCTGTGATGACGAACACGCCAAAGCCCCACCAAAGAAGAAAGGCCCTTTCTTGTGTGTTTTATTTGACTTCCTAAAGTCAAATCCACACTGCGGTGAAGGCTGGAGGAGCCCAGATGCCGACAGCAGGTTAGCACAAACCTCGTGGGAAACCCGCTGGATTCTGCCCGCTCTGCTTGCTTCTTGCTACCCCTAATGTCGCTGCCTGCACACAGTGCAACGCGGAGGAAGAAGAGGCTGCAGCTCTTACAGCAAACTTAGAGATGTGCATTCCGAACAGGAAGGCGTAAAAATTATTTCTAATCATTTCAATAGTATGTGCATCCATATATATTAATAAATTGGAACTATCCACTTAGGTATATACAGCTAGATACAAATCATTCTCAAGCAAATGGGTGTTTCTGAGTTACTATTTTATACATTGCATATATATATACATACACATATGCATAATATATATACTATATATGTGTGTATTATGTGTATATAATACATATATATATTGCATGGATATAATTTATAACCTTCAATGTTCATTTGAGTGCCTCGTGTCTCCAGCATCCCCAAAGCCACCGCGGGAACAAATGTTTTGCAAAAGGCAGGTTTATTCCCTGGATATTTATTTGCTGGGCTGGGGTATATTCTGCGGGGGTTTTGTTTGTTTGTTTCGCCTGGTTCTTCCTTTATCAGCTCCAGCTGAGGCAGGAGAGGGTGGGAGGAGGGTTTTGCTCCTCTGCAGATAACGGGAGGCTGTGTCTGTGCAGCCATGGTGACAAGATCCAGGGCGCTTTCTGCCTTCCAAGCAATTTGCTCCCCACCCCTGGCTCCCGGGGAAAAGTGGGGCAGCGAGAGAGGAGCTTTTGTATCTCAAGTGCTTCAGCTGTTGCTGCTAATTAAGCAAAGAGCTCTAGTGCCTTCCCAGCTCCCGGGCCTGAGGAGAGGCTGGCTGGGGGCGAAGGGAGAGCCAAGAGGCTGCGCGGCTGCTCTGTGTACCTGGCTCTTTCCATAAGGTCCCGGGCTTTGTCCCTGCTCCTCGTGGGCCCAACCTGTGCCGGGTTCCCTGCCCGCAACAGGGATGGCAGAGACCAAGCACGAGGCCGGAGGGAAACCACCGCGCTGCTGCTCCGGGGGTTGTTGTCAGTCCAGTGCGGGATGTTCCAGCTTCCAGATGTGCTGGCTGGCACCAGGCTGCCCTTTCCTTTCCCAGCCTTTGCTGGGTGTTATTCCCTGCTCCCTCGGAGATGCCAGCCTTTTCCCTGGGCTGTAACAGCCCCCTCCCCAGCGTGTCTCCCCTTATCCCCCATCAGCGTCATCAGAAGGTGCTGGAGGAGCCAGGTGATCTATCAGGTACCTGGCAAATGTCCTCTGCATGGGACATGGGCATGAGGTGGGCAGAGTTAGTGACAGAGGTGAAGGGAACAACGTGGTCCCTGCCCAGCTCTGCACCGAGGACCAAATACTGCACGGGAGCATTGCCCCTGTGCGGGAGAGACTGCAGGCGTGAAAAGAAGGTGGAGACGTGCGGAGAGAAGGACAAATAATAATAATTGATGGAGCTGGAATGCTCCAGGTCTCCGATAGCCTGGGGAGCTCCGGGCCAAGCCCTGGCCCTGCAGGATGCCCAGTCCGTGAGCACTGCAGCCAAAACAAGCCTGTGGCTGCTCCCTGTGCCGCAGCAAACTCCTCTGGATATCCCCAGCCCGGGATCTTGCAGGGGGAAATTCAGGGCCTCGCTCAGGAGCAGATGGTCCCCGCGGGGCCCATCTGCCTGGCAACCCCGGCGCAGCCGGTGTCTGCAGCGCTGAGCAGAACCCTGTTGACTTTCCCCCCGTGTCAGCAAGGTGAGACGGAGGGAAATTGCTCCCGGCTTTGCAAGGAGCAGCTGCGGCAGAGAGGTGTGGGAGCGAAGCCTCGCAAGGGGCAACCGGCCGGAGAGCTGCCGGGAGCAACAGGTATGCGGGGAACACGGGGTTTGTTTGCTGGAGGTGTTTGGCACTGGCCTTTCCTGGAGCTCTGGAGACCAGTTCCGACAGCGCACGTGCAGCTCCTGAGCTGAGGCAGGAGGAAGAGCGGGGCAAGGTAGAAACTATCCAAGACCTGGCAAGTTTGGCTTTCAGGATGCCCTGGTCACCTACAAGTCCTGGAGAGTTCACCCTCGTCCTCAGTATTTCCAGCCCGGCAGAAATCTAATGGCTGCACTGGAATAGTTCAGGTAGCTCTTGGAAATCCCTAGCAGGAATTCCTGTTGGCAGGAAGGCCGGGGCCAAGTGCTGGCCCCTTCCCTCAGCCCGCGCTGCAGAGCTCCCAAAGGCGAGCCTGGCTGGGCCGAAGAGCTTGAAGAGCTGGACCGCGGTCCTTGCAGCTGCTCCTGTAGTCCCAGCTCAAGGTGTCAACAGGAATCCACCCACCAGGGCTGCAGAGGAGCGTTAAGTCCCCACAAAAACAGCAAGCGAGACCCGCTGCCCCGTTGGCAGTGCAGGCTGCGCTCGCCGCAGCACGGCTGATAAAGGAGCTCGGCTCCCTCTTTTCCAGGCTCGCATGCGGGATGATCCGCCGAGGATATCACCCAGGCGTGCGCGAGCGCATGTTTTCCAGGGAGCTGATCCCAGCGGCGGGGCGCTGCTCCCCCGGCTCGCCGGGCTGGGCAGGCGGCACTAATGGCACCGGGCGAGCGCGGCGCACGGAGCGCCGCGCCGCCGCCTCCCCGGGGGCTCCTGTCCGCGGAGCCGCCGGCCGGGATGCTGCCTGCGCTCGCGCTGCGGCAATCAGCCCAGCGGCGGCGAGTGGAAACTTTCTGCTTGGAGCCACTTAGGGCCATTAGAGGCGGCGAGAAAAGCAGGTCCCAGGTGGGGCAGGGCGGCGGGCGCTGCAGGGAAGGGTCTGCGGCTCCGTTCGGCATGGCTGTTTGCTCCGCGCCGGCTGAGAACGGGAGAGGACGTGGGGGAAAGCTGCAGGGATGCCCTGAAACCAGGGCCTGTTCCTCAACGAATGTCCCTTTTGAGGGGGTTGTCTGGAAATTATGCCCCGTTCGCAGTGCTCTCTTCCAGGACTTAACTATTCTCATCACTGCAAAGACTCTTCCCAAAAGCCTAGCCTGAGTTTTGCTGGTTTGCCACAGATATGACGCAGGTCAGAGGGGCATTATTAAGGGCTGGGGTCACTGCCATAATAATGCATTCATTTCAATGAGTGGTGCTCAAGGGAGAGGAGTCCGTCCAGCCTCGCTCCATCCCCGCGTGCCCCAGGAGGATGTTTTGGGCTGGACTAACTCTGTGAGTGCCTCTCAGCTTTGCACTGGCTGTGGCCCTTTCAGCACCGAGGCGGGCAGGGCACAGCATCAGGCCTGTGATCACCTTTCCTTTGGGCTGCGGGTCTTCTATCAGCTTTGGTTTCCTTGGGCCCTTCCTCCCATCTCATTCATGCCTTCAATCTTCACCCAAGAGCAGAAAGGAATTCAGGTGCCCATCTCCTAAGCTCTGTTTCCCTAAGTTGTTATATTAAACCAGCCCTAATCAAGCCGCTCGTGCACACCAGTGACTTGGGAGCGGGACAGAACCGGGTCCATCTGGAAGGCAGGTAGCGATAGGGGAATGTGGGGGGAAGCGGCGCCAGGAGCGGGATCTTGAATCAGCAAGACGGGATCAATCATTTGATGACAATTCCTTACGGTTAATCCTTCCCCAAGACCTCTTCAGAGCTGAATCCCGAATGGAGCTGCCCTTGCTCTAGGAGTTCCCGAGTCCCTGCAGTTGGGAGAAGGGTCCCTTTGGCTCGGAGGGGATCCCAGGTGCCAGCAGGATGCTGTAGGTCCTCAAGGCCAACGTTTGCATCTCTAGTTCTCACTCTGTCCGCGACAACTTTCCGTAATGGTGAAGAGGAGAGCTGCTGGCACGGCAGAGCTGTGAATGATTGAACCAAGAGTTAACCCTGCAGGACTCGGAGAGGGGCTGTTAAACACTCCACTTGCTCCTATGTCCTGCTCCTCTTCCCATCAGCGACCCTGGCTATACCCTTTTCCCTCTATATTCCCATTTATCCTGTGGGAAACCTGTTTTGAGGATACAGATGCTCTTTTATTATTCCTACATGGATGAGCAGTTGTTTTTATTATTATTTATATACAGGAAGCTCCCGTCCACGAGCCTTCCCGTGCCCAGAAGGGTTGGTTGGTTTGTTAGTCTTGGCGTTTTTGGCAGTCTCGGCTTGGAGATGGTTCTGCAGCAAGTTGTGCCCCGAGACAGAGAGCGGGAGCTGCCCGAGGAGCCCGGGCAGCCTTTGGATGGAGCAGCCTGCGTCTCCTGCGCGCCGAGCGCAGCGACCGAGCGGGGACGGCCGAGGCCCTCGGCACAGCTCTTCACTCTGATGAAGCAGATGTGGCTCCTCTTTTCATTCCGCGCTGCTCTGCGTTTGAAAAGAAGCAAACCGGCTCGCAGGTTTGGGGCTCGGGGCTGGGACACGGGGCTTTCATTTCCTTCAAGGGCTCTCAAGGAAGGTCTCGTTGTAGCTGCTCAGAATTCATCCCGCCAACACTGGGGCACTCAGTGGTCACACACTGCCCATCCCAGAGCTCAGGAGATGCCTCCTCTTTCCTTTTTTATTCCATCTGGGACGACAGACACCCAGCTGCAGCTGGGCTAAAGCTCAAATGAGCAGCCAGGACCTGCCTCTACTGAAGGCTGCTCTTGTAGCCTCCAGGAAGCCGATTCTCCAAGTCTTCCTGCAGCTTTGTCCCATTCCCGGTGCTCATCCCTGTCCCACAGCCCTGGATCCCTCCTGGGTCTCGTCATCGGGAAGTGCCGTGCGGTTTGGGCTGCCTTGGAGCTGCTGGCACCACAAAGCTCGGTGGGTTTTGGCCGAGCACTCGGCACCTCGGCTTGCCTGTGCTTGGAGCCTCTTTTTATTTTTCCCCTCCAGAATGAAAACAGTGGATTAATGAGCTGCTTGTGGCTAATGCGCAGGGTTTCTCAGAACTGCTGCTATTAGAGCCCAGCGTCATATAGGAGGTAAATGGCAGCACATGGTGAATAAAGCAGTGATATAATAGGTTTAAGTAGTCCATTTCCCTTTAGAGTGTTACCGATAACATGCCCAAATGCATACAAGACCATTACATTAATGAATAAGACCACTCTCTGGCAGAGCACACGCTGCAGCTCCTCACAAGGGGTTTATTTTTTATCATTTTCACCCGAAAAAAGGCTCGGGGGTTTGAGCTGGAGTGGGTGCAGGGAGGGCAGGACAGAGAGAGAGGGCAAGAGAAGAGCAGGAGGGAAATGTGGATGAGGAGAGATGAGAACAGAAGGGAACGAGGAATGAAGAAGGGACGTAATTCACTGTGGTCAGGAACAAGAACGTGATCAGAGGGATCCACAGCAGAGTTGCCCCATCCCAGTATCCCATTTCTGACAGTAACTGGGGAAAGATGCTCAGGACACTATACAAGGATCGGTCCTATAGAGAATAAGGCTTCTTCCAGCTCCAGTTTTGTAGCTTCCAGCAATCTGCAAGGGCTGCCTGATGTGGCACCCAGACTATTAAGTTTAATCGCCACTGATAGGCCAAACCTCCATAAACTTGTCTAAAACCTCCTAGACCCATTTATACTTTCAGTCGACACAGTATGCTGTGGCAAATGAGCTTCGAAATTTATTTGTGTGCTATGTGGAAAAAAACTGCACTTTTTGTTTGCTCTAAACTTGCTTCCCGGTAATTTCACTGGGGCACCAACTTGTGTTGTGAGAAAGAGCATTTATAATATATGAAAGACGTAGAATCCCAGATGTTATTGGAAGATCAGGTGAATCTGACTTCTGTGTGTTAAAGCTACTTTCAAAAGCAGGACATAGGATCTACTTTAATGCTTATGAAAATATTGTGCCCAATGCTCTGCTTTGCTCGCTTGCTTTTATTTATTTCATTTTTTTCTTTTAACCTCTGCTTGCAATCTGCCCCAGCCCCTGGCAGATGCAGTTCTCACGCTTCTTGTTTACTCCTTTCGCCCAGGTTTTATTTTTCCAGTATTCTCCTTTTAGCCACTTCAGCGGCGGAGAGTTACTTGAGCCACGAGCACAATCGCGGCACAGGCGGCTTTGCCGGAGTGACCTCTTTCTCCTCATTATTTTTCTGCCGCTCTCAATGCCACAAGTTCAAGTGCATGCACACGGGGTTTAGTGCAACGCAGAGATAAAGCTCCTGGGATGGAGATGACCGCGCTCCGCCAAGGCACGGCCATGCCCTGCTGCTGCCTTCTGCAGACACCTCATTAAAACCGGCTTCATTGCACAGAAACACGCCGTGTTTACAGGCGTGCATGCTCACAAATGTAATTTGGACGTGCTGGGAGATCGCTCCCCTTGCCACAAACATGTCTTGAGTTCTTATTTACATTTCTACAAGGATCTTGCATCTTAAAAGAAAATGTTCATGGTATCTCTGCGCCACGTGGAGCTGGATGTCCATGTTTGCGTTACCTTGCACTGTCATATATACAGTTTTGAAGGTGCCTCCCCTTGCCTAAGCCTTTGAGCTCTGTCCAAATATTATTTTTTCTATATATCAAAAGCTGGTATCAGAAGTTCTGGTATGGCATAAAACTGAGGTAACTGGAACAGGAATCTGACCTTTTGAATCCTTCTCTTCCCAGCTGGATGCAGCTCCATGAAGCTGTTCCCATCTTACCCCCTTGCAAACACATGTTCTTACCTGGAAAATCAGGTAAAAGATGCGGGATGAGCATCCCCCAAAAGCACTTTCTTCTGGAGAGGTAGCATTGGTGCAATCCCTTCCCAGGAGAAAGGAGAAGGCGTGAGATTTAACAGCAGATTTGGGGAGAAATGCATGGAAACAGAGCGTGTTTGAGACATGTTTTGCTGTGCGTTCCTGTCTTTCAGCAATCGAAAGCAGTGCGCCAGCAGGGATAAATCAGTGTTGCTCTACAAAAACAGCCGAATGAGGCTGACTTTCCCCAGGTGAGGATCAGGCGGGTGCAAGATCCGTGGGGAAGGTCTCCTGGCTTGGCGGGAGCAACCTGGGGAGTCTGGCTGCTGCTGCTGCTGGACGGCTGACAAACCCGGAGCGGCAGGAGCAGCCTGGGAACGCTGCCGTGGGAATGCACCGTGCCGGAGCACGGGCCCTTCCCGGCCTCCTCCTCGTGGTGAGAGGGAGAGGAGGAAAGGGAGGCTGTTGCGGATGGGGAGCGCCGTCTTGCAGAGCTGTTTGCCGGCTGCAGGGCTGAGGACGTCGCCGGCGCTGCCGAGGGACCCGCTGCCACCCCCCGAGAGCCTCGGACGTGCACGGAGAGCTCCGCAAGACACGGAGGTGTCCGCGAGAGACGGCGGCGCAGGGCGATGCCCGCGAGCGGCGCGGAGCGCGGGCCCCTTGGCCGCCTCCGGCCCCGCTCCGGCCGCGGAAGCGCCGCTCCGAGCGGAGCTGCGGCAGGAGAAGGAGCGGTTCCCTTGGAAACCTCTGGATGCCCAGCAACAAGTCGCCATGCGAGCAGGTGCATTAATCAGACGCGTTGCATGAATCAGGTCAGCCGGGGCCAAAGTCCAGCTCCCGCTCCCCCTTCACTTGGGTGCTAATTACCAAGCGGCGAGGGCTGCTCCGAGTGGGGAATGGAAAACAACTTGAAAAATATCAAATAAAACGGCGAGCTCTCCTGTTGGGGCTTCTAAGTTCACAGCAGGCTTTCTCCACGAGGCGAAGCTGCCCGGTGCCTTCTCCCACTGAAAGCGGTGCAGAAAGCAATGAATGAGCCGAAGGAGCCCCACAGAAAGGAAAAGCCCAGAGGGAATGAACCTGTGCTGGAGATGCAGTGAATTTCCAGGTCTCTTCTTGCAATGAACCCTATGCGTCATTTGAATTAAGGATATCTCCGTTGTTGAGCTGGAGGCAGTTTGGTCCTGACTCAGGAGCACCTCAGACCCCTCGGAAAACCCAGTTTCTGAAGTCTCAGCTGGGTCAGGCCAAAATTGGTGGCCCAAATTACTAGCTAGCACCCACAGGGAGGACTTGAGTTCCCAGTGCTGGTCCTACGCCTCTCAAATTCTTTCTTCTTCCTTGTGGACTCAGGTCCGCTGCAAAGTGTCTCCTCTTCATGGTTGTGCAGCTGGTGGGTTCAGTTTTGATCATTCCTGGTGGGCTCTCCTTTATCCTCAGGTCTGAGTGACTCGGGAGCAAAATCTTGATGGCAAAAGCTGGAGGGAAACCAAAGATGACCTTGAAGCTGCAGCTCTGGGCTGGGAGGCAGCAGTAGTGACCACATCAAGACTGAACTGAGCAAATTGGGAGAGTCCTGGTGAGCAAAGGCGGTAAAGAGAAACTGAAGGATGAAGAGATCCACATGGGCTGTAAGCACCGGCCTCGCTCCCTGACTCCCTGTGTCCTGCCTAGCGGGATCTTCTAGGAAGGCCAGGAACCCAAGTGTCACTTAGGGTCGGGTTGATGCCTATTCTGGAGTGATATAGGCACCTCTGAGCGTTTCCCATGAGGTCCTGTTAACAATAACGATTAACATTCTTTTGGTTTCCCCTGCAGTTCCTGCTGGCTTTGTGTGGATAAAGGCAGAGCAGAAGTTTCCAGATTTGGCTCCTTCTGAATGAAACTCTCCCATGACACAGGCTCAAGGCCAGGCACTAGCAAGGCTGTGACACCCTCTTTCACCGGTCTCCATCTTTCAAGCCCTGCCTAACGCATTGCAAGGTCACCAGGTCCTGCTCAGTCTCCATCTCCTCCTTCGGGAGATAACATCTGAGCCTCCCAGGGTATTCACTGGATCATGTCAGACACGGGGACTTCTTCCTCAAAGCCGTCTTTTATCGAAAGCAATAACAGAAATGTCACACTGGTCAATTGTGGTCAGTTTTTGACTGATATAAACCAGCCAAAAGATTTGGCCCTTAGTCCCCAACAGCAGCAAAAGGCGAGCAAAAAAAGAGCTGCAAACAGAGCCTGGCTTTATTACACACATGCTATAATTTGAACAGCATCCAGTGCCCCTTGGAAAGGGGCTGCCTTCCTGTTGAATTGAATATGTATTTTATCCAGATGAAAGCTTTGAGTTTGGATCATATTGATTACTAGCAAATTAATTTTACAACCGATGATTTTTTTTTCTTCCCCTATTATCATCTGATAATATATCGTGTGCCCGGGCTATACCAGAAGACAGAGCTTCACCGGGGAGTCCTGATGGTTGTGGATGACCGGGGCGCCCGAAGGGCTGGCGCCTGCACCTTGTGCCTTTGCAGTCCAGCAAACCCACCACAAATCCAAACCCAGGGACACCCACCACAAATCCAAACCCAGGGACACCCAGGACCCAGCTGACACCCAGCGAGGATCTATGTGTGCTCCTGGATGCAAAGGTTAGGAAATTAATTTGTCCTCACTGAAGAGTGATGTGTCCCTTGGCACCCTTGCGGAATAGCTGCCCAAGCTCCCAGCACCAGGAGAATTGGATTCCAAATGCTTGGACTTGACTCTGCTGTTCAGTTTCCCAGGGAAGAGGTGGAGGGCTGGTTGTTTAAGCTCTGAAAAATATATGTGATAAAGGCTGAGAAGTTAAACCTTGGCTAATCCATTGGTCTGGGAAAGGAGGGGAACCGCACAGGCTGCGGCACATGGTGCTAAGGTGGAAAGAGCAGATTTTCCATCCGCTTAGGGCTTAGTCCGGGCAGATACGGAGTGACTCCCGTTCCCAAAAGCAAACCCTGCAGGTTCACAAGCAGACTCCAGCTCGGGCAGCCCCGGCCCCGCAGCCTTGACGCACACACCACGTCCCCGTCCCGCACAGAGCCCCCCGGCCCACTGCCCCATTTCGGGGGACCTGTTGCTCCCCGCTCCTCCAAGGCGCCTTCCCGCGGGAAGGAGACTCTTACACTGAAGCGCGGGCTGCTCCCCATGATGTAATCGGTGCAACCGGGGCTGTTGCAGGGAGAAGCCGCCGCTCGTTGGCCAGGGGGAAGAGCCCCCGCGCGGCCGCCCCTCCTGCCGCCCCCCCGGCCGCGGGACCATAAAAGCGCCGGGGCAGCGGCCGGGCAGCCCCGCAGCCCCGCGGCTCCCGAGGGCACCGGCGCAGGTGAGCGGGACCGGGGGGCGCGGGCGCTGCGCGGGACGCGGCGTCACCCGCGGGGGACACGGCGCGGGGGCCCCGGGGCTCGTCCCGGTCAGCACCACGGACAGGGGCCGGGCGGCGGCGCCGGGTACCGGGTACCGGGTACCGCGTCCTGGGCACGGGGCACCAGCTACCGAGCACCGGGTGCCAGGTACCGGTACTGGGCACCGGGCGTCAGCTACCAAGCACCAGGTACCAGTACCGGGCACCGGGTCCTGGGCACGGGGTCCTGGGCACGGGGCACCAGCTACCGAGCACCAGGTACTAGGGACCGGTACCGGGCACCAGCTACCAAGCACCAGGTACCAGGTACCGGGCACCGGGTCCTGGGCACGGGGTGCTGGGCACCAGCTATCAAGCACCAGGTACCAGGTACTGGGCACCGGGTCCTGGGCACAGGGTCCTGGGCACAGGGTCCTGGGCACGGGGCACCAGCTACCGAGCACCGGGTACCAGGTACCGGTACCGGGCACCGGGTCCTGGGCACAGGGTCCTGGGAACG
>JAVCKT010015957.1:0-14946 GCA_032273925.1 Rhynchotus rufescens
ACTGGCGTATCCACCATGGTGCTTTTCTGAAGAAGCTCAGTTGATATTTTGCCAGGAAACAAAACACGTAAAGAATATGAATCTTCAAGTAATATTTGTGTAATTACATTTTTAATTGGTTATTGTCCATTGAGATGTTGTGTGCTTTATAACTAAATACAGTTATTAGCTTTATCACTCTGTATAAAATGTGATATATAAGTAGAAAAATGCAATGCAATGCAGTGCACAGACGAACAGAATTGGCTGGTAAATGGAGGCAAGTGTAAAATAGAATATGTTTATAATAGAATAATCCTTATTATGGAATAATTTAAAGAATTTTATTAAAACCTGTGTTAATTATTTTGGAAGCATATATGTTTCCATCTTTGCATGATGCAGAATAAGTATTTCTACTGGTCTTAACTTAGTAAATTTTAGGTAGGTGTTACAGATAACTAATAAAATAGCTGATTGTGGTGGTAAATAGGTATATATCTGAATAAGACTTTGCATGAGTGAAAATACTGCTGTTAGGCACTAGTTGCTGTAATTCTTGCCTTTGATTTATGACGCTGTATTTATTGGTGCTTTATGTACAGATGTTTCAACCTCCAACCTTGTTTTTTACATGCATGTGTTTGTGGCTAGTATGCTGCAAAGGAACATCAGCAGGCCCTGGATATTCTTGACATGGAAGAACCAATCAATAAAAGACTTTTTGAAAAATACTTGAAAGATGAAAGTGGATTGAAAGACTCTTCCACGGACTGGGAGATGTCACAGTCCTCTGTAAGTGACAACTTCAAAATGACTGTTTTTATAACTGAGGAAAAAAAATATGTTGTCCGAAAGTGATTTTTAAAGTTATTTTCATTTGGAATTCTGTATGTGTTTAAGCTTTCTTATCTCTAGGCTTTCTAAGCTTTATAGGTAAAATAAATTTCAAAAATGCAGCTAGAAATTAGATGTTAGCCTGTCTGAACAAAAATTATTTTGTTCGGAAATAGGAAGAATTGTTTGTAACAATTTCCTGTAAGTTACTTATAGAAGCATTTTTGACCTAACATTGTTTTTAAGAATGATAAATCTTTGCTTTAATTGAGACTTGATGAAAACTCTTAATTTCCTTCAATTGGACTGCAGATCCTGAGGTCATAAAGTAGCCTTTTCTCCCCAGTAGACACTATAATAAGGGATTTCTTTGCTCACATTTTCACTTGATCACACTTTAAAATTAGGTGGCACTAAGGTGAAATTTGTGATGTACAGTGGAAAAATTCCGTGTGTGGCCATGTGGTTGTGGGTGATGGTTGCCATGCCCAGGCTGAGCCATGTGAACTGATTCCCTGAGGAGTCCTGGCTTACCACGTTGTGAAATGAAGTTCAGTAGTGGAAATTGCAGTGTAGGTCATTGACAAACAGAACCTTTCCTGCAAACGTGAGCTACCAAAATGGGCTAAATCATCAATGTGAACATATTTCCTAATGCTGGTATTAATGGGCTTAAGGCAGAGGTTGATTAGAACAAGTTATTGCAATGTTCCTTAATAGATATATTTAAAGTGGCACAACACATAGAAGAGTATTTGGCTTGTGACATTTCATTGATGCTCCTTCCCTTCTTCTCTCTCTTCCACGGTGTGCTGGTCCAGTGCTTATGTGGCTGGACACTCACCTAACTGCAAAGCAGTTTTGAGCAAAAATTAACCCAGCCAAAAATGAGCTTAGTAAGTTCTAATTATCAGGAATACTTATGATAACTTAGTTGCCAAAGCCGGGAACTGCTGAAGTTGCTATTACTTCAAGAAATTGTTAATCAAAATAAATAAGAAAGGAAGCATGACTCCTTTACCAGCCTGTAGGGTATGTTAGTCGTTAATGCAGCTCTGCGGTTTCTTGTACTTGCATTACTTGAGTGCGAGCTAGCCTGCTCTGTGCTGTATTTCAATACATTGTACTGCTGGAATTAGTTGAGTCCACTGATTTTTTTTTAATTATTAAATTATTATTATTATTAGTTTGTAGTATTTCTTGCCATACATTAAATATGTTTTACTTAAAATCTAGAGAGTAAACCCGCAAATCTGTTATTCAAGGATTTTTATTCATATTCAATACAGTATTCATATTCAATATGCAATATTTGCCTTTACTGATCTTCTTACTATTTAATAGCTTGTCTGAAATGCTGGTGGTTAGGATAAAGCCTATATAATTTAATTTAAGATTTAAATATATATATGTATATATATATTCCAATGCTGCACTGTCTTTAACAGGCAACAGAGAAGTGCACTTTGGAAGTGCCCATTCCCTCTACCTACGAAGGGAACTTAGTTTAAATAGTATCAGAAAGTTGGATAGCTACAGTAGGAAAACAGTACCTTTTGTTCTTCCCTTTATTTATTTCTGGCGTGTGTGCCAGTAAATAACCTGAGACAATATTCACTTGATTTTTAAGTTCTTAGAGAGAAAAAAACAATCAAGACAGCACTAGAAAATCAGATTTCACCACACATGAAATGCTTTTTACTTTCCAGGGAGCCCATTTTGCTTTGTGCTCAAAACCCAATTACAAACCTTGGTTCAGTGTTTGACCTGCAGCCCTGCTTTTCCACCAGATCAAGAGCTCCATCTGCCTGTTGCGGGGGAAGATCTACGATGCTTTGGATAACAGAACCCTGGCAACGTACAGCTACAAGGAGGCCCTCAAGCTCGATGTTTACTGCTTCGAAGCATTTGATCTCCTGACTTCGCACCATATGCTGACGGCACAAGAAGGTCTGGCAGGCAGTGTTTGCTTCCCTAATACAAGTAATATTTAGCTGTTTTCTCCTTTCCTGCCTTTTCCTGGGTAAAAGTTAAAGTTTTTTAACTAACTAATTATTTCTAACCTCTTTTTCCCTATTTTTTCTAACTTTTTCTGGCTAAATCTCTAATCTTTTAAAGTTGAAAGTTAGCAGACTCCAAAATGTTTTGAAAGACGCTGATTCCCCCCAGATGTCCCTGAAGTGTTAGGTGATAGTTATGTGTTAGAAAGGGAAAAGTAATTTTATTAAATGAGTGAAAATCTTAATCTCAAACTTACTTGAAACTTTAGATATTAATCTTGTAATGCTAAAAATTAAAAGAATTAAAACATTTTTTGTAATCAGCAATATTATTTGTTTTAACTATTTTAGCGTTTTTCTATTGTTACCTTCCTTGTTGTGTTAGGGTGAGCTTCACTAAAATTTTGCACATCAAAAATCTATAGGTGTCTCATCTGACCATTTCTTCTCTGTTTCAAAAAATAATTTATTCACACAGAAAAAGAACTTCTTGACTCTCTACCTCTTAGTAAACAATGCACAGAAGAAGAACAAGAATTGCTGCACTTTCTCTTTGAGAATAAATTGAAAAAGGTAACACAAACTGATTAAAAGCTGGAAAGATGTGTAGAAGTTGTGACTTTAGATGTAAATTTTCTGTGATTCTGTTTATTCTGAGCTTAAATGCAGGAGGTCCTTACAATTTTGGTTATTTTAAAGTGTATGATGTAGTAGGTGTCATTTTATCTGTGGTTGAATTATAGCTTTGTGTAAATCCATTCTCTGGGATTTTATGGTTTTGACTGGTGGCAACTTGAAATTGTTTTTTTTTTTCAGCTTTATTTCATGGGAAACTTATAGGTGGGAAAACAGAACATGGAATATTCTTATTGACACAGATAAAACATCAGTTACCTGGCAATAATGGGCTCTAACAGGATTATGACAAAATTCTTTTGCTGAAGATGATGTGATGGCTTTGAAAGCCAGCCATGTCACTCAAACCTTCTTTTCTAGAGCCTGCACTTCAATTATTGTCAGACAAATATTTTCACACTGCTAAGAGAGTTTTTAGGTATAATACAAAGAACCATTTTACCAAATAGTAAAGTTATGGACTTAGAGCTTAAAACTTAAGAATTTTATGAAGCTTAATGTAGTTACAGTCTTTTAGAACTCAAACATTGATATTTATGTATTTTCATTTTAAGTTAGACTCATATGTTTTGAATGGTTTTTGGTTGTTTTATATTTGAATGTTTTTTGTTTGTTTTGTATTTCAGTATAATAAACCCAGTGAAACAGTGATTCCTGAGTCTGTAGATGGTCTCCAGGAAAATCTAGATGTAGTTGTATCTTTAGCTGAAAGGCATTATTATAACTGTGACTTCAAAATGTGCTACAAACTTACTTCAGTGTAAGTACATCAAGTCACCTGGAAGGTAAACTGGAGGTTGGTGGGATTTTGTGGCATGTGGTGTTTTCTTTATTTTTAATTCTTGTACCATATAGAATAAAAATTATACCTGGACTTAGACATTTCATTGCAATGACATACATAAAACCCTGATGGCCAAAGCAGCACATCTGTTGATCTTCTCCCTTCCTCTGCTGCCTTCAGCTTCACGGGGTCTCTTGCTGCTTTGGATTTGGCCTCCAGAATTAACAGGTTTGAATCTGTTGGCCACTTGGCAAGTGTGATTGCCCTGATTTCCCAAGCATGACTCCCATGGCTGTGGAGTTGTTCTGTGCAGAAAACTGTTTTTATGTGTGTACTGCATAGTCTCAAAACACTATAGTGTAAAATAAACATTTTGGCTTTATAGATTGTAATACAGCTTTTTTTCTTGGCTCAAGGAAACCATCACCATGTAGAGTATTTCTTAGAGCCATGTTCTGGCAAGAGTTTGGGAGTGCTATAGAGAATACTCACTGCTGATGAAAATGTAAATATCCGAGTAAAATCACGTTCCCGGTGGAGTTAAGGACTTCACTGAAGTCAATAAAGTTATGCTATCACATTTTTACCTGATTTGTCTAATTGCCATACCTTCTGTAGCAGAAAGTGATGGAAGTTTATATAGATGTCCTGAGGAAGAAAATGTCCCAGATTCCAGAGCCTGGAAACAGGAATCTTAGAAGTCCAGATAATTTCAAATTTTCAGGCTGCCTTCAAGGCAGTGATTTGTAAACTTCATTTTTCTTTTGACATTTCAAATACTTTGTTTACGTTTTCAAATACTTCCAAGCTTTAACTGTTTCCAAGTCTATTTCTTGTCAGAGAATTGTCAGGAGTGGTAACTCTGATTTAAGAGCTTCTGCAAACATATTCCAAGAAATCCTTTTTCCTCCGTGTCTTTATCAAATGCTAGTCCTTATGGAATGGATGATTGCCTACAGGCCCTATGCAGCTTGTTTTCTGTCAGGCTTTTTTTCCATTTCTAGCAGCACAGACAATAAAACTTAAAAATTCACCTAGGCGTGTTCCCTGTGGCACACGGCTTAGTGTATAAATCTCATTTCCCTAAGCTCAGAAAGTTCAGGTTTGCTACTTCAAAATTGCTGCTGAGCTTGTGGAGCTGATCAGTTGGGTGAATAGAAATGTTGTTTGCTGTCTGCTGGTTCATGTTCTGTTTTTCTAATTGTGTATTCAGACTGGCAGCATTTTCTTATCCTTAACCGTTAAACTAAATTTAATATTTATATTAAATATTAAAGATGTAAATTAAGGTTTGACATCAATATGTTTGTTCTTAAAATTAACTTTTATATTGTGAATAGTTCTTTTCTTGTCACTAGGTTGTCTTAAAATAGTAATTAACCTGAACTGTACATAGAGTAGAAGTTTGTAACACTGAAAATTGTGAAATATATATTGCTTATTATTCTATCTGTTTTTAGAGTAATGGAAAAAGATCCTTTCCATGCAAACTGTTTACCTGTGCATATAGGGACGCTTGTGGAGCTAAATAAAGCAAATGGTAAGAAACATAGAAACATGATATTTGACAAGAGAGATAAAATTGTTTACTATATTGTTATTTCATGTATATGGGGTGCTTGGTGCTTTTAATTCTTATTTTAGTTTAAAAAATGAAGAGTCTCTCCAAAAATTTGATCCATAAATCTACAGATTTTTTTTCTCTACCTGCTTTTTTTCCAAGAGGACAGTGGGAAAGAAGGAAATTTTTGAAAGGGATCTTCAGAAACTGCAAAAGAAATAGTTGTACCATTGATCTTTACTATTATGAACTTGACACCTGCAGTTTTTTAACCAGGTGTCTATGTAGTCAGAAAGGTTGTGAACTACATTGTTTCATTTCTGTAATTTGAGGTCAGTTTTAAGGTCATCTTTCTAGGATACACTTTTTTTCCCCCTTAGTAACAGAAGAAAATATAATCATTTAAATTGTAAGGAAGTCTTCAGCAGTGTGTACCTTTTCCAAAAAAAAAAGGTTAACCTTTTCCATAATAGTTGATTTTATGGGCTTTCTCTCCTTGCGTTTGCTGTTGTGAGGATCTCATTTGTAATTCAAATCTGCTTATAATTATGCAGTATCTTTGCAAAAATTGGAAGAAGAGCTGGCTTTGATCTGGGATGGCTTTTTTTCTCATTTCAAATTCTATATAAGCATTCAGATCCAAGTGATTAGCATAGATGTCTCCAAAAACCATTTGGAAAATAGAATCAAGGAGCTTATGCTAATAAGATTTGCAGTCTGTCAAAGGATGTCAAAGTATTTTCTGTAAACAAATAGGTAATTCATTTCAGTACTTTCTTATAAGTCTGCCTTGAGAACCTTTTTGTAAACTATTACTTTGTAAAAAGATTTGCATATCGCAATTTCTTGAAAATAAAAATGGATGCAAAGGAGGCCAGGACAAAATTCAGCAGCTGAAAAACACTGTGCCACAGGAAAAGAGCAATCCTATGTACAGTAATAGTGTTTCTTTTCAAAGTGCATAAGCATGAGAATAATTAACCAATATCCAATGAATTCAGTTTCCTATTAAAATCTAGTATAGATTTTTCTTTTTAAAAACCATTATTTTAATAATTCTAATTATTTTGAATTCTAAATAATAGAATAATTATTTTGTCCAGTTTTCGGCATACTGAAGCACAGGACTTTTCTTCTGAAAATAATTAGGCAATGTGTTATATTTTTCTTAGATGGAGGAAGCTGAAATGCGGCCTTTTGAAACCTTGACAAGATGCTTTCAAGTGTAATACTATAGACATTTATTTTAATGGCTGTTAATGACCTCCTAAATTTTGCATAATTATTAGTGGGGTGTGTAGCTGCCTGTTTGTGTGCTCTCAGTATGTAACTTTTTCTAGCTAACTGGAAAATTGAATCAAAAACGTTATTGAATTGTGCATTAATACTCCTAGATGTTCTGCATATTTCAAGTAGAAAGTTAAATAACTTGAAACTTGTTAATGTGTTTTCTTTCTTTCTTGTTTTTGTTTCTTACCTCATCCAGAGCTTTTCTATCTTTCTCACAAACTGGTGGACCTGTATCCAAATAATCCTGTAAGTTTTTCCATTTGTTCCTTAGGAGGTAGTTTTCTGTAGATGACACCGACGGAAGTTCTAATAGTCATTTTGAGCAACCAGAATTCAAAGTCTTTCTGAGTGGAGCTAACGAAAGTTTATATCTTTGTTAAACCTGCATTGCAGCTTTCTTGTATTAAGGCTCTTTTAAAATAAAGTACCTATAAAATTAATTCAATATACAGATTTTGCTGTCAACAAAAACTGAAAAGCTGGCAGGGAGTGCCTGCCTGGTCCATCTGTTCCAGTGCTTGATCTCCCTCATGGTGAAATTGTTTACTTTTATTCAGTCTGAATTTCCCATGAACAACTTGTGCCCACTGATCCTAGTACTGGGCACCTCTGGGAAGGGTTTAGCTCTGCCTTCCCTGTTCCCTCCCTTAGGGTAGTTGAAGGCTGCAGTTGGATTTGTTCCTAGCTTTCCATTGGTGAGATTGAGCACACAGAGTTAATGTCATACATGTTTGTAGTATGTTCCAGAAGGTCTAGCTTATCTGTAAGGTGCCAATAAAATAACTTTAAAAGCTGACAGTCACTTCATTGAAAATATTCATCACTTCTCTATTGCCTCTGTCACATATCAACTGTGGTTTTGTTCTATTAAATTAGCATACTATGGTTAATGCTGTTGTATTTTGAACTGATGTGTAGGTGTCGTGGTTTGCAGTAGGATGCTACTATCTCATGGTTGGCCACAAAAATGAACATGCCAGAAGATACCTCAGGTAAAACTTGTCCACTTTCTGTTGCTTGAATCTGTTGCACTTGATAAATACTTAATGTTCATTGTTTTTCTTAGGCTCATATAATATACAGAAGGCCAAGTCAACTAGTTACTTCTAAAATATTCCTTTAATTTACAGCTTTCTTTGATGTGGTAATTAGACCTCAATCTTCATAATAATTTAAAAATATTTTATGGGCCTAATCTAGGACTTCTTTATGGAGTTACCTCCTTTTAAGTGTGTATGTGGTGACTGCATTCAGTCATGGTGCCAAGCTAATTATGGTTAGGTAATCAAGCCTCAGACCTTAGCTTAAGGACACATAGGTTTTCTACTAGGTTCAGATCTCATAACTCAAAGAGAAGAGTTAGAAAATGCTGCAATTGTCCTGTTTGACTCTTTGCTTAGGCAGCCTTGGGTTTCTAGGTTGCTTGTTCTGAAGAAGGGCATTTATTCGGTACTTCAAGCTGCAACTGCTTGAAATCAGTCTGCAAGGCTTGCTTTTTTTTTCTTTGGAACCTCTTGTAGATCGACAATGCATGCAAAAATAAATTAATAATTTAGGTTATTTAAATTTCTGTAAAATTGTGCAGTAAAAATCTTTGGGGAGTTGTCTAGGGTGACTTAGGTCACTTAGGTGTTTTTGAGTGACAGAATATCTTTAATAAATCTGCAAGCTACACGGCAGAGTCTGTAAATGTGTTGGAAAACTCAACTACAATTTAGTGTGATCTGAGCAAAGAATAAAACAATCTGATAAAAATAGAAAGATAAATCAATACCTGAATTACTTGGGGAGGAATGATGAAGTGTAAAGCTGTGAGGCCAGTGGTAGCTGTGGCCTGGGCAGCAGGTTTTGTGGAAATACTGTGGGTGAAAGCGCCGGTCTTCTCTGTCCGTGTTCTGGGCTCGCATGCCCGTGTGCTGGAGTCTCAGATGCTTCCTAAAAGGCAAATCCTGGGAAGAACCGGAAAATTCAGAACCTCTAACCTACTGAACAGGTGGGAGAGGAGAGTTGGACATCAGGGTGTGTAAGGGAAGGATGATCCTGCTTGCTCCAGAAGGAAGCAGGCTGTTCCACCCTGTATCCAAGCGCCGATCTCTTCCTGCACGTCTTAGAAAAGGGCTTTCTGCAGCTCAGCACCAATTGGGAAAATAACATTTGGGACAGACTATCACCCAACCTGTGTAGAAATAGCAAAGCTCTAGAAAAGTTTTAATGTTGACAAGTCTATTGACAAGGCAAAATGAGTGGAGAGCTCCGGAGAGACGTGGCGCGTTTGAACTGAAGTCAAGAGAAGGCAGTAAACAAACACTCTGGGGAACTTGGCCTATGAGGAAAGTTTTTGAAGTAATTGAAGCTCTCTAGGATGTAGAGTGGGAGGATGCATATGCTCCAATCTGTAAAGTTTTGTGTGAGGAGACAGAGATCAAGCTGTTTTCCACTGTCTGTGACAAGAAATAATGAGTTTCACTGTGACGAATGAGGTCTAGATTAAATGTTAGGAAATGTAGTGGTAGTAAAGATATTTAAGCAACAGAATAGATTATTTATGTAAGATATGAATCTCCATGAAGAAAAGCTTTTAAGAGAAGGCTGGATGCATTTGTCATGAAATTTTTAGTTAGAGAAGCTTCTGACTTGAGATACAACACTAAAATTTGAGATATCTACACTAAAACTAGTAGGGTAACATGGCAACATTTCTACAGACAGATCAATACGAGTTCATAATTTGATAATTCTATATCCTGCTTGTGATGCTTACATTTACTCAAGTTATATTTATTTGTATAGCTAGAACCTTGTAATGTGCTACAAGTTGCTGCTACTTTTTCCTATACCTTGCTCAATTCACCTACTACATTATTGTTTATATTCAATAATATCAAATATCCCCCATATGTATTATGACGACCTCTGTGAACAGCCACAAGAATATTACAGTAAATTCTTGAAAATTTAAAATATTGTGTTAAAAAAAAATTCACAGTGAACTTTTAAAATGAACTTAACTTACGCTGATCATTTCAGAAGATATGTTAATAGATTCTTAACTACGTGACATAGCCTTGCTGGGTAACTAGCCAGTTGGATTGGGTGAAATTTAATTCCGGCCACTTACTGTATGGATGGGCTCTTGCTTTCAGCAAAGCTACCACGCTGGAGAGGACGTACGGGCCGGCGTGGATCGCGTACGGACACTCCTTCGCCGTTGAGAGCGAGCACGACCAGGCCATGGCCGCCTACTTCACGGCCGCGCAGCTCATGAAAGGGTATGGCAGAAACCTTCAGCCCAACCTGGTCAGGAGTACACGAGCAGTTTACAGCACTGGTGTGTGTCCCCTGAAGGAGTAGGGACACGTTTGCAGCAGATATTGGACAGAGAACAAGAGAGGAGAGGAGAGCAGAGCTTCATGATCTGTTCATTTTATTTTACCGCTTGATCGTTATTACAATTTTCAAACTTCAGAATTTCTCAAGTGTTACAGTGTTAAGAAACAGATAGTGTCACTCCTGGCCTATTTGAGTAGGACACAATTAAGTGATATGCAGCCCTTCAGTATTTTGTTTTAATTGTAACTACTCGTTTTAGTTGTTGGTAGGATTAGAGGCAAGATTTGCCTTTGTTTAACCTACATTTTTCTTAAACTGTGTTCCCAAAAATTACTTGGGAAGGAGAGCAACATTTAGTGGGTTTTAGTACTAGGTATAAGTACTAAATAAGATTTAGCAACATTTAGTGATTTTTAGTACTTGGTATAAGTTTATTAAATATAGGTATATAGAAACATTGCTAATGCTTTTTTTCTTTTCTATACTTAAAATACAAAATATTTTTTAGTGAAAGAAAAAGATTGTCTAGGCAGCCCCTCTTAGGAGCCTGGTTTGCGCTGTGGCAAGTGTTTAAATGTGGTGCAAGAATATCACTGAACTCTTGAGTGGGGTTTATGTTCTGCTGTGGGGCTCTTCTAAGAATCCCAGAAGGCTGCGATGTGGAACGCTAAAATATTCCTAAGTGTCCCACGCTCCCCGTGCTGGCAGCAGTGCTCAAGTCTGACCTGGACTTGGTCAGTATCCTGTTTTGTCCTTTCAAGGACTTCAAGCACAACAGGAGTGTTTTGATGCATCTTTATCCCTTGAAAGTAGGAGAGGGCAATATGAAATTCCGTTATTATTATCATCATCATCATCTACATTGACCAGATGATATCAAAAGCTCATTTCCTTTTTTGGGCTGCACCATGGATCAGGAGCTTGCCCCATCCTGGGAAGTCAAGAAAGAGTTGGTTGCATTTCCTTGATCCAGACACCAGCAATTTATTCCCATTCATCTTGGGTTAAATTTAAATAAATAAATAAATAAATAAATTGCTGCATCTTGTTTTATATGGGTATTCCAGGTCTTTAGGTGGTCTTCTGAAATGCTGAAGGCCAACTTCATTCAAGAACTTGTTTTTTATGTTCTTCTTAAGCTATTTTATTGGGGGAGGCGGGGAGGGATAAAGCTGAGCTGAATGTTGCTTTTATACATCCTGACTTCAAAAACTGGAGTATATTAAACTGATAGGCATTCTTGTGAGATGTACTGGGCTCACTTTTATATAGCCTTTGAGGCAAACTTTCCTTACATTACCCCTCGTTCAGCAGTAATGTTTACAGGAGGGACCTAAGAATTCTGTCGACTTGGGCAATTTATTGTTACCCAGTCAAGTTTTTTAATTAGGCAATCTATTTCTGTCTGAAAGTTCTTTAAAACTTCGACAAAACATGTTTTAGTCACGTCATGCCGTAACTGCTGTGTATTAGTGTCTTAAGCAGGTGCTGTGAAGAGAATTATGAAATGAGTAGTAATCATGTCATATTGCAGCATATAACAGTATTTGTACTGTTTGTATATATAGTCTATTTGTATATGAAATGTAGAAGGAAACTGGAAAAAAGAATCACAACTAGCTTAGACCCTGAGAAAATACATGCACATGATTCCAGATTAAACTACTATTTCAAGTTAGAGTAAGACAAATATAAAATCTTTTAAATCCACCCTTAAGTTGGTCATCTAATTCAAATCACCTGTTTACTTGTATGTACCTAAGTGTATGCAGACACACGTGGTATTTCTTTATTGTTCAGGACACAAATAACGAGCACACGCACTTTCTTTGCAGGTGCCATTTGCCCATGCTCTATATCGGGCTGGAGTACGGTTTGACCAACAACTCCAAGCTGGCGGAAAGGTTCTTCAGCCAAGCTTTGAGCATCGCACCCGAGGATCCTTTCGTCATGCACGAAGTTGGAGTGGTTGCGTTTCAAAACGGAGAGTAAGCTGGCAAAATGAGATTGAATTTTTAGCGTGGATTTTTTTCCCCAAATGTAATTTATCGGAATGTCCACTGAAGTACTTAGCTTGAGCTGTAGAATGGGTCTCTTTTGGTTCTAGTTTAGATAGTTGTTCACTCTAAACTCTTGAGAATTTTGTTTTTGGAGGGTGAGGTTGTTATTCTTGGTTGTTAAAGATTAAGTCCTTGAAAAGGGTTTTTTCAGAACACATGTTCTAAAATACATGGCTATAGATCAACGTTGCTGTTGTCAATTTAGGAAATTCCAAATTTATTTCTTAAAACATAAGAACTGTTTAGTGAATGTTCTGGAGCTACTTCTGTTTTCCTGATTTTGTCTTGTCAGCTCTTAGCATCACATGGCCAAGTGAAATATAGTACATTTGAATTAGTGTTTTTATAGATTACTTCATTTATGACCAGATAACGAAATGTTTCTTGTCATACACTTTTTCTCATACAGCTAATGAAAACACGATAATTTACTTCCTCCTCTCTCTAATATATAGCTGGAAAACGGCAGAAAAATGGTTTCTTGATGCACTGGAAAAAATCAAAGCTATTGGAAATGAGGTACTTGCTATTAATGTCTATGATGAGCAGTTTGTAAAACTTTAGCCAGTTCTGTAATGTTTTGTGGGGAAAATATGTTGCAATTACTTCCAGATACAAACACTATAATATAAATTTGACTTTAAAGCTTTGCCAACCTACTTGTAATGTTGGTGTTTCAAATGAGACTCAGTACCCGTTGCTTTTTGCCTTTCCGTAGCACTCAAGAGATGTTTCTATGTGCGATTAAAAAAGTAAAATTAGAATTGCTGAGCGAGCAGTAAAATCCAGGTCTGAGGCCTACTCATGGGTCTCAGGAGACCTGTGGATCTTGGCCTGGTCATGGAGCTGGGCCTATGTGGAGATGGTTCCCCCTACCTGGAGCCTTAGCCCCTTTTCTTGGATGCCTTCGTTTGGTTCTGAATATAATCCTGAGGGCAAGGATGGGAGCTCGTCTGCCAGAGAGGGCCACTGTGTGCGGATGGACTCGGGGATAGTCAATTGTGAGTTTGAGTGGATTAACAAGTGAGAGGCTTTGAAGTGTGTGGTCAGTTTGGTGGCTCTTCTGGGTTTTTCTCAGCAGAAGAAATGAACTTTCTAGGGAAAAAAAGACCTTGGCAGCAAGTGTGCCTGTGGTTTGGATTCCTCTGTGAGTCAAGATTCAACCACTATGCCCCTGCTTCCCCAAACACTTCAAAGTATCTGCGCGTGTGTGTGTGTGTGTGTGTGTGTGTGTGTGTGTGTGTGTGTTCACACAAACTGCAAATTTGTAATGTATCAAATTCATAATGTATCAATTTCAACTGATTTATCTGATTTCAGTAAAAAGAGCCTTCAGGATTTTGATGGATTACATAAACTGTGTGCCTCATAAATGAGCTATTTTTTTTAGAACACACAGATTTAGACTGTGGAGGAGAAATGCAGCATAAAAAGACCCTCTGTAGTTCTGATTATTCCTTGAAGATCTAAATTTGAAGGTTTTCAGTGCTTCTAAGCTGGGAGGCTTTACATGTGACTCTGAAATAGTGATCAAGTTCTGTTAATATCACTGGAGGAACTGAAGGAAGCTGAAGTTACTTGAATTTTTATATTATTCTGCAGGTAACTGTTGACAAGTGGGAGCCTTTATTGAACAACCTGGGACATGTCTGCAGAAAACTCAAGTAAGCAGAGAGCAGTAGAGCTACATGTATCTAAAATACTACACCAGTATTTTCTCTAAGCCCTCTAGTTTGTAGTAAGGTACCACCTATTTTCATTAGGTACCCCATAGGAGCTGTGTACAAGTACCTTATAAAAACAAAATCCCCTAAATTGCCTTGGGAGTGATTAACACGTGAATCACTCCTTATATCTTCTTTTTCACATACAAGTTAAAGTACCTATTGCAAGAGTCTTTTCTTCACTACTGTTTCTTCCTTGATAGAAACTTTGTCATAGTCTTTTAGATCCATGGAAGGACCTGACTCCAACCTCCTGCTGGCCAAATTCTGACATCTTTGCCCATGTTCAGATATTTAAGCGTAAAGGTATTTTCTTGCTGATTAGTTACTTGAATCAATGTTTCTGGTTTTAATTGAGTAAAATTTTCAGTGACATTAACACAGCACTACAACGTTGTTTTTTGCAGACAGAATTTTTTTCACATCTCGTGTTTGTTTTTTTTTCTCCATTTTAGGAAAATAAAATGATGCACTGCAAAATACATATACAAGTTTTAACACTGTGAAGTATTTCATGTGATTTTAACTAGTATCATATCTTTGTTGTTGACCTGGTTTTAATTGGCCAAATGCTGTGTACTGTAATTTCTGCTTCAGAGCTCCTATGAGCAAGTGAGGAGGGTAGCTATAAGCTGTACTTACCCAGCTCTGCCTTTGGGAGCGTTGTGCTAGGTTGGCCGATTAGTCTTCATTTTCAGTACGAAATTAGATGTATAATAGTTGTTCCCCGTCAACGTCAAACAAA
>JAVCKT010015960.1:0-11558 GCA_032273925.1 Rhynchotus rufescens
TGCAAACAAAACGAATACTCTGTGGAACAATGATAGTCTTAAATATAGATTTGGTTTAATGCCAAGGGGAGCTATGTATTTAAAAATATTATTGCAGATGGTGTAGTCTGGTTGTCTCAAATGTATTGTTTGGCCAGGCAGAAATGTTTCTGTGAAGGCATTGCTTTAAACTCTGACTTTTGTGGAACAACTTCCCAACTTTTTTTCATGCCAAAGACCACCCCCCTTCTCTACCCCTTGTTGAAAAGATCTTGTGAGCAGTTTTCCTTTTCAGTGATTAATGCATAAATATATACATATGTTTTTCTTGCTTTTAAAAAGCATTACGTTAGCTGTGACAAATGAATTAAGATCTGACTGTTGACTTCTATTTCCTTTATTTTAATATTCTCTTTATTTTGATGAAAATAGGGTGAAAACAGATTTAAAAAAAAAAAATTTAAATTGACAGGTCTGTTAGTGACTAAGAGAGTTTGTTAATGCGTGTGTCCTCCGTCCGTGCAGGAGGACGACCTGCGGCAGATCTTCGTGCTCACCGTGGAGGTGCTGCAGGAGTTCAGCAGGCGCGAGAACCTCAACGCCCAGATGTCCTCCGTGTTTCAGCGATATCTCGCACTAGCCAACCAGGTCCTGAGCTGGAACTTCCTCCCTCCAAATTATATCCTTTGAGTCCCACACCCTTTATTTCCCGTGCCTTTTGTCAGTTTTACCTCAGAAGTAGAGTGTTTGTGAGGTGAGAAAAGCATAAATTTTATAAACTTTAGATTTAGTCCTTGTTTCATATTTTCTTTCATGAATACCCTTGACCACCCCTGTGCTTGCTTAGGTGCTTATGCATTGAAATTGCTGTTGTTTCTCATTAAGATTTTAAAGTATTTTATTTAAAAGGCAGTGCCAGTTCAGCCAGTTAGGAGCTGATGCTGCACTTGACATATATCCGATTAGTGCAAGGAGAGGAGGAATATAATGTACTGCTTTAGTGCTGAACCAAAATGTGGGTAGATGTAAAATATTGTTTGTGTTTATTGAGTTTTATGCAAAGTCTGATCTGTCTTGCTTTCCTCCTCAGAGAAGAGCAGGGTTCAGGGGAAAGCTCCATCACAAAGCAGTGTTCCTGCTCAATTCTCTTCCCCCTAAGTGAGGGTGGTCACGTACTAGAGCATATGCTAGGTAATAGGCTCTCTTCGAGACGAAGGAAAATGTTTTATAACTAAAATGAAAATGGCATCTCTCTCCCCTGCTGCTTTCTTTCTTTTGCCAACATGCAGTTGCCACTGCTTCCACTTGCACATCTTGATAGCTGCTGATTCTGAATGTCCCAAGGAAACGTAGAGGTGGAGTGTAGAGAGGGAAACAGGGGCATGTGGTGAGATACCAGAAAGAAGATAAATCTTGGTGAGAGAGAGATGAAAAAAGATACCAAAGCATTCAGCCCAATAAAAAGACTAGAAGAAAATTTTCTATGCTATATTGTTAAGCTGAGTTACAAATGTGTTTTTTCTTTAAACCTTTTCAATAAAATGGTATTGAATTATGCCTGCTGCATAAATTTTGCTGGTGCCTCCAGATGTGCTGTAACGGATTTGACAAGCTTTGAATAAGCTTTAATATGGATTTGATCATGAGAAGGCCTTGTCTGTGTCTCTGTCATCTTTGTCTCTGTTGATTAAGTAGGAGACAGCAAAAGTGACAATTCTTTTCTTGAAACTGAATATTCCTGGGCTCACATCTGTCAAACAGAATGCCAGTTACAGAATGCTTTTACAGAAGGTACCTTGAATTAAAAGTAAATATCTCGCTCCTGTTATTCACTGAAGTGATTTGGCAGGGGTCCAGGGAGGAAACTGCTACGTGTGATTACAAGATTGAGACTGGAGTCACCTCATGGCCTCTTGCAAATGTTTCGAAAAGATGTGCAAGCACCTTAGAAAAGAGTCTGTCCTTTTAAACAGAAAGGAAATAAGAGGCAATGCTTTCATGTTGTGCAGTGGTGAGTGCTTTCCCTCTCATTTCTAGCCTTGCTTAGTGCAAACCTCAGGTGTATTGACAGGTAGTAACGGTGCTGCAGTTTGAAAGTGAACACTGGTTTTTAAGGAGCCCCTTGTCCTAAGCCACGGCTAGTGGTGATGGAGCTGGGTGTGTGCGAGCAGCGTGGGAAGCCTTGCGAGGCTCGGTGTTCACGTGCACCCTCTATGCAATAGTGATTTCATCTGTAAATAGGTACCAGGGAATGAGAGTTGGCTGTAATAGTAAGCCGTGTTGCCGCTTAAGGTAAACAGACTTTTCTGCTCCTGGGCCTATTCAACACACTGAGCAAATGAACCGATTGTGGCCACTTCTGGAGGCAGGATTCTGGTCTGGATGGACCTTTAGTCTGAACCACTACAGCTGCTTTTATGTGGCTGCACTTTTGTATGTGGCTGCACACAAATCCTCAGTGAAACTTCTGTCCACTTGAGAGCATCTTTTGTCTTCTACTGTTTGGCATTAATTTTGCTGTAAGAACGGCAGCACCAGGCTAGGCCTCCCACTTCTCTGTAGCAAACTGTTTTCACAGAAGTTGGAGCAACTTTAATCACCTCTGCAGTGTGTATCCCAGCTGACTAAAGCTCAGCAATGCTGCAGTGACAGCAACGTGTTGGTGGCATTGACATAAATCCCTCTTCTCTAAAAGGCAAGTTTAAAAAGTCACTGTTGACCATAGGCTGTTGGATATTAACATCTAACTTGCTGCATTTTCTAAAAAGGCAGCACATGTAGGAACTTAAACGTTGTGGTTCAGTTGGTGTCCCCTTTCCAACTCGGGCAGAATATTCACCAGAGCAGCAACTTGGTAATTTTTGGAGTCATGGGCAATGCTGCCACCAGTTATTGTCAGAGTTGTAGTGTATTGATAGTCTCCTGCTAGAAAAAAGAGCTGGTGTGGGAGAGACATTCTGGAATAGCCACCTCATTGGGGCAGTGGAAGAAGAGAGGCTGGGACCCACCTGCCTAAAGATCTTCAGTAGTTCTGAAGAGCTTGCAGTGCCTGCAGTAGGAGGGACGGCCCATGGTGACCTGGGAGCTCCCGCTCCAGTCACGTGCAGCTTCTTCCACCGTGTTTTCTAAACCACGTTGTTATTTTTATCTGCTCTCTCTGGGCATTAGTTCACCTGGTGTTTGTAGATGCTTCAGAGGGTTTTGGCAGTACCTTTGGAAATGACAGTACCGTTTGTTAACGATTCCTGTTTTGCACTAGGAACGTGTGGCAGTCGGCTGTGGCATGTTGGCTTCAGCAGGGTTTCATTTTTCAGTGCTGATACACCATTGTTCAGTACTGTTTACTTGGGTGGAACTAGTTCTAGTTGCATCTCTTGTTTAAATAAATAAGCATTTATTTAAAAACGAGAGTAGGGAAATGCAGGTTATCAGTACTATGCTGCACAGCCCTCTCCTTTGTAAGTGGGTCTTCAAGGATGCTAGTTGCAGTGTGTCATGAATGTAGGGTCTTCAGTTGAGGAGCACAATGTTCCTGGGCTGTGCTGCACCTTGACATGGACTTATAATCTGTGGAATCAGGATGTAACTACAATTTATGTCCTCTTACCTCTGGAGATGTTTTTCAGTCCTTGACTTTGGGATTTGTCTGTTCTTGACCTTTAGTAACGTTTTGGTGAACTTGGATATCCAGCAATGCCAAACTTCTTAAACAGAGCCCTGGGTTGTGTGCTCATGTCTTCCATCCAGAAAAGGGGGTTGATCAGAGCCATTCACTTCCAATTTGATTCATTAAAGGAACAAATTTCTGTAGCTTTTTCTGTAAACAGCACTAATACTTCATGAATAAAGAACAACTCTAGCTTTAATTCTTTTAGATTTGATGTCTCTACTTGCTTAGAGAAAGCTGGCAAATCATGAAGTTGATGCAGAACAGGCTTGGATTTAAAATACACGCTTCTTAAACCTAACATGATGCATTTTGCCAGTGCAGGTTGTTGCTCTTCCTGTTGCATTAACACAGCAATTGTTATGCAAACTGACTAAGCTTTTGTCTCATCTAAAGCCTTTTCATCTACGTGTTTCTCAGCCATGTCTTTGAAGAACCAGACTTTTCGTATCCCTGTTGTGGAACTGCCTTTTATACCACGGGCCAGGATGGGAGACCTTTCTGGGGGATGCTGTGAACTGTGAAGCTCGGCAGACTCCAGATTGGAACTCGCTCCAGCCCACGTTGGTAGCATCTGTTGCACATGATGGACATGCACTTAAAAACACACATACTGTTCTAGAAAACTCAAGGTTTGTTTTGAGAAATGATTCCAGTTGACATTGCTGCTGAAAAACCGGTGTCCTAGCACCTTCCATGAGTGGAGATGCTACACAGGGAGCTGTCTAAAAATGTTTTTAGGAGGATGAGGTTGCTGGTCTGGTTCACAGCTGCTCATGTGGGTGCTCCAGCCTGTGCTGAGGAGCATCATGTGCTGTGATAGTTTCCATCAGCAGAAGGGCTGTCTGCTCTAGATCTTGCCTTCACTGGTGGCCAGGAGATGCTCTGAATTTACTACAGGAGTTTCTCTGTAATCTGAAAGATGAAGGGATGAGATGTTAGCCTGGCTATTTTTTGGCATGTAAAGAAAATTTCAGTGTAACTAAGAGCTGAGCGGATGGAAGTCCCAATGAGGGCCTGAAGTTTTACTCTCATCAGTCATAGTGCTCTCGGAGGGAAAAGTTACCTGATTTTGAAATCCAGGCTGTTTTGAAACTTTCTGTAGAGTAGTGATGAGCTTTCTTGACAGTCATTTCTGGCAATGTTTTAAGACAAAGCTGAGCAAAAAAGGAAAGAGCAGATTGACAAAATCCCTGTGTAAATTCTGTGAGTTGCTCCTAGACTCATTCCATGTGCCTGGCTGTCTAGCAATCCAGAGGAGATCTTAAAATTCAAATACAAATCACTGTGTTAGCATTGCAACACTGCATGGCACATTTCAAGACCACTGCCTGTATACCTAAGCTTTTTATGTGTAAAATACAAGTCTAAGATGCAAAGAAATATTTGAAATATCTAGAAATATTCCAAATAACAAAGATAAAGTGATAGAAAAATAACTTTTAAAACAAAGGCACTCCATGAGTTATCCTTGCTTTCTGAGTTGTTCTTCAGTCCTGTGGATGAACTTGTAGATGGGTTTCTGGCAGAAGAAATCTCAGCCTTGGATTCAGAGTTTCTTATTTACTGCTTTGTGGAAGGCAGAACTTGCCTCTCCAAAGAAAAATACCTTGGGATCCATTTGCAAAGGCTGGGATTTGTGGGAAGTCCTGGTGTAGAACATGTGTATTCATCCCCAGTGGCTTCCCCAGCACCTGGAAGATTTTCATACTCGTCCTCACTCTTCAGTCCCTTCCTGGGAGGGAGGCAAGGCTTGTGAGGGACATACACATATGTTTTCATTTTATCTTCAATATGGTCATCCCAGGAACATGTAGAACTTGAAATAGATGTTTAGCTTCTCATTTTTAAAGAAATTGCTCATTTCTACAGCTCATGAAACAACCAATTATTGAGCTAATGACTGCCTAGATAAATTTAAGGCAAGATAAATGAAAGTCCGTTGTAACGAGTATGGTCTTGTCCTCTTCCTCTTTGAGCAAGAACCAGTGAACATATGAGCCTTATCATATGTAAAAAAGAATCCAGTTGTATTCTTATGCTTTTCAGAAGCTTGGGGGATTTTGATGTTTTTTTAAAAAACACTTGTTTTTTTAGTCGTAGTATTCTTACTACTAAGTCTTGCTACTTGTCTTACTACTAGTCTTGGTAAAAATCAGTGGTTGCAGGACTTGTGAACTGGGTAAAATATTGTCATGCTTCAGGTAAGTGTTACCTGACTTTGGTGTGCTTGTCATATACAGTTAGTTGTAATAAGAATTCATGATTCTTCAGTAACATTAGTAAATGGTGCAAACTTCTGTATTTATTTTTGGAAAAGCTTTACTCTTGTTTTTCATTTGGAAAGTTATTGGGCTCTCATAGCAGACAGATCGATGCTGGCCACAAGTCTGTGCTGCAGGTTGAGTGCTTCGGGCTGGTGCAAGCACTGGGCTCGTTCTGCACCACTTGCTCAGTAGCGTTGAGCTGATCAGTTAATTCTTGATGATGCAGGCACCATTGCTCTGGGGAGCTGCAGAAGTCCATGTGCTGGGTAATTTAGTGCCTTTTTTTTTCTATTTTGATATAAGTGGCTGTTGTCAGTAAAACTCAACCATATTCCCCAGCAAATTGGGGTATTTCACAGCGCGAGACCTCTCAAACCCCAGCTTATGCTGGTGGTTGCAGGTTGCTCTTGGTGATGGGAAATGGCTGCAGTGCCTCCCTTGTAGGTGTGGACATAATTTGTGGAGTTTTAGTGAACCAGTATTTTTACCCACAAATCTACTATTGTGAGATGTGTCGTCAGCCCATTAGCCTGAAGTTCAGTCCTAAAAATAACAGGATAGGACTGCTAAATACTGAGGCTTGTTAAAATAGTGACAGCAAATTGGCCCTTCTTTCATTCCGTGTGAAGTGTGTTATGTAACTTGCCCCCCTCTGTAAATTAAACCAAGTGAAGAGCAAGTTGGTTTGCAGGGGCTGATAATGGACCTTTCCTTATCTTCTGGTACTGATGTATTTCCAAGCAAACTCTTTCTTGGAGAATAACAAGAAAAGATACTTTTGTAAATAAACAGTTTACAAATGCTGTTCTTTTTTACTAGAAATATTCCAAAGCAAGAGGAAAATATGCACCTTATTGTACCAGGTCCAATAACATCAATCTCAATTTGTAATATTACCACAATAAGGGATGCTTGCATGTGATAATTTCATGCCCATATTTTTTTTTTTTGAAGAAATAAAACATTTTTGATCAATAAAATGATACCTGTACCTAATTTGGAAGTAAAATAGGCAATTCTCTTAATTTGTTTTCCGTCTAAGATAATGCAGGTTAGTCGTGGGCTGATACAGAAACTTACTGATCATTTTAAGAATGATAAAGCTACTTCTATAGTAATATGAAATTCTTTAATTGTTCTTATGCATTATATATATATATTCAAACTAAAATCGTGCATCCTGCCTTGAGCCACAGCACTACATATTAAGTTAAATATTAGTTTTGCGTGTCCTCTTAAACCAAACCCACCAAAACTTAAGGGCTCTGCTTTACCAAATGATACCAACACAGAACTTGCTCTGTTGCAGGGAGATAAATTCTTTCTTTTTTTTGTTTTCTAGTGCCTGGTGAGACACAGTCCTCAAGTTAATACAGTTTATCCCTAATAGGAGCATTACATGCAGCTGACTTTACTGTTTCTCATTCTGATGGTAGGTTTAGAGAGGCACCAGAGAGGGTGTTTTTTGTTTTCCTTAAAGGAAAACTTGCTGCTATGTTCATGCAGTTCATGCAGTTTTACAAATTTATGATTGTAACTGGGAGTGTCACAGAAGGAAGCACTTTCAGGAGTGACTGACAGAATGTAACATATATTTGGGTTGGGTTTTTTTTTTTTTTTTCCTATATTGGAGCTCTTGGAGAATTTTTAAAAATTGAAATTCTACCAAAATGCCTGGTAAGAACTCATGCAATAGCAAAAAAAGTCCTGCTTTCAGTATGTGTGTTCTTATGTGTGTCCCTTATAAACACATGTTTAATGCACCAGGGCCCTGTGGTGCCTTATGCTTTTGTTCTTCACAGCACAATAAAAACGTAGATTAATGCGGGGCTGACATGTCTGCATTCTGTGAAGCGTATTTGGCTATTTAGAAAAATAGGCTATAGATTTCAGGGAGCTATCTTTAGCTATCATAAGGCCTTTATAAAAGCTGCCAGGAAATTTTTTTAGGAAATGATTTCCCATTTTGCATAAATTTTAACACCTGTTAAATCGCGGTTGCTTTTTTCCCTTCTTGCCGTGTCACATTAGACACCCTGGTTATCAAAGTGATCGTATCACTATGGTATGTCTCATAATTATGATCAAACTGTTATCTAACATTCCTGGAGCATTCTTTTTTTCAATACTTAATACCTTTTATTCCTTGGCCTCATGCATGAATTATGCTGTGTATGTGAAGAGGCTTAAAGTTTGTTTCCATTACATTCTTTCTGAATGGATCCTGTTGTATCTAGGATTTTTTTTAAAGCCAAGTAGGAATGTTATTGTTGACCTTGACACCAGATAACTGGGCAGACATTATATAGCTATGTTTGAATCCTCACAAAATGTGATGCTAAAGCCAACAGAATCCTGGCGCGAGACCCTCCTGGACAGCAGAGTTATGGAGCTTTTCTTTACAGTAAGTTTCATTCTTCTGCTTTCATAGTGCAGATCTACAGGGAAAGCAGCTCCTTCCTGCTTTAAAACCTTGCTGTGGGAGTCTTCCTTTTGCATCAGGTAGGACTGATTCCATTAACTTCAGCTGGTTTATGAAAGCAAGCAGAAGTAATGCTTTGCCAACAGCATTTATATTTTGTCTGTATATTGCCTTACATTGAGAGCTATTAACTAAAGAAAAAAAATGTATGGTTATCTCAGCGTTTAAACATTTAATGCTTTGGGACATGTTTTCATCAAATGAAACCAAGCTTGAAGAACTGTAATAGCTATATAGGTTTTTTAGCTAAGATGTAGCACTTCTGAAAGAGATCCAAAGAACAGTGTGTTTTTACTGATTTTTTTTCAAGCATTTGCTCAGCAGAACAGCTGAAAATAAGTCATTTGCAATTGCAGTTTTCTAGGCAGTTGCAAAAACTTGTACATCAAAATTTGTACAGTGCAAAAAAAGTACATCTTTTTTTCCCCAGCACAAAGCGTATCCAAACAAAACAAAATAGATTAATATAAGACTGAGAGGGATCTCCTCACTTAGAGTGGGGAGAGTGCATGTAATGCTCTATTGCTTTAATTTTGAAAAATCTGATGTGAAAACTGGATAAAATTATTACTTTATTTATTTATTTTTTTTTTACTCACCGGTGCTGGGGAGAAGCCGATGGTCTTTGCCCGAGTAGAAGCTACTGCAACACCAAAGTTTAAGGGCTTATAAATGAGTGTAATCTGGTGACTTCACTTGGTGTTGCGTCTGGTGAGACCTGCGCTCAGCGTTGCTCAGGCTGCCTTCGTTTTTACAAAGCAGAGAAGCAGAGAAACCACATATTCAAGACCTGGTCAAGTGGTTATTAGAAAAGTGGTTATAAATCTTCACTGCTGCTTGGGAGCTGTTAGATACATGTTGGATGCCATGTCCTTACTTTTTTTTTTTTTTTTTTTTTTTTAATTTGTTTTTAATAAATGATTTTTTAAATTTTTTTTTAATCTTTTTTTTTTTTTTTAAATGAAATTTTATATTTTCCAGGAGTTTTTAAAAGGTGAAAAAATTGCTGGCAGATCCCTTAGCAGCTCCACACAATCTGAACAGCTGTCTGGACTATCCAGGCAGTTGCTACTGTCAGCTGTGAATCTCCACATGCAAATAACTTTCTGACTTCCACATTAACCCATTCTTGTTTAATAGAATGGTGTCCCAGTTAAATATCTGTTGCTTTAGCTGTTTATAAAGCAGTTAACTATTCATGATAAAAATAGGGATTTAAATAACCTGCGTAATTGCCTTTATGCATTTAAATTTTCTTTATTAGTAACCAAAAGTGCCAGCATTTGAGTGAATGCCAGCCAGAGCAAGCTGCTGTCAGTTTTTGTTTTAAATTCCTAATTTGCAGTGGTTGAGGCTTGAAGTATTAGTTTCCCACTTGAGGCAGTGCAAGTGAATGGTGATAGTCTATATTCATTTAGATCTAAGAGACTTTAATAACCTTAAAAAAATTGATTAAAAAGACTACCGTGTTAAAGAGGAAACCTCCAGGCCTAATCTCTTCCTAGAGTGGCACTTGCATTGAAATGATGTTTTGATTTCAGGGTTTATTTTCCCTGGTAGTTTGACCCTTCAGAAGTTAACCATGTAGCTAATCCATCCAGTTACCAGCTGGATGCAGTGGAAACTCTAAAGCGCAGGGAAAAGGGTAGAGCGTCCGAGTTGTGTTTCTATTAACTCGGTTGAAATATTTTTAACTAAACTTGTTTTGGAGGGGAAAAAAAGTACCCTGGAATTATTTTTCAGTCACTTTTTTGTGGGAAAAAAAAATAGCAGGCATGATCCTTTGGGGAAACCCTTGAAAATCCATAGGTGCCGGCTGCGGCCGGTATCGGCGCCGCCTGCGCTCGTCGGAGCTGGGCGCCGCGCCGGCTCTGCCCGCAGCAGCAGTGACGTAGCGGGTCGCCCAAGGAGCCAAGAGCCCCGCTGCACTGTCAGCCTGTTGCCAAGGAAGTGATGCCGGCGGGTTTTGTGCACGTCTTCAGTGTTTACCTCCCCTGAAGGAGCATCTATAGGATCTCGACGGCGCTTGTTGACTAACTTCAGCAAGACTCTGCGGCCTGGGCATAGTTAGCATAATACGGATGACTGTCGTGATTGCTGTTTTTAGAAGGAGCAGTATGTCTGCCTGGCTGGCATCTGTTTCTCTCCTTAAGACATAACATTCAGTAGACAGTTCACTTTTCAAAATGTAGGTAAGACCTAGCTAAGCATTAGCTTCAGAGGATTAAATCATGGCTTTGTGAACTAAGACGCAATCTTAACATTTCATGTGATTTTTTTAGAGTTGTAGAAGTTGCACAGAAGTTACAGTAAGCTTTTTTTTGGTGCTTGCTCCTCTGGATCAAGAGCCTTCTGTTATAAGAACCTTCTCTTTTCCATGTATTATTAACTATCTCGCTTCCTGAAAGGTACATCGGAAGATCAGAGAAGATACAGACATGGCCCAAGACTCGTTACAGTGCCTGGCCCAGCTGGCCTCTCTGCATGGGCCAGTCTTTCCCGACGAAGGTTCCCAAGTCGATTACCTGGCACACTTCATTGAGGGATTACTGAATACTATCAATGGGTACGTATGCCTCCTCTCTAAATTTAGATGGCATCTTGTAATCCTTACTTTGGAGCATGCTGTATGCATGTGGAGAACTGGTGGGGGTTGCTTAGTTCTGGTAAAAATTGTGTTTTCTTTGGATTATTGAAACTTTTTAAAAATAATGCAGTTTATAGAAGGTGATTCTTGAAGAACAGGAAGCAGAATTACTGGTTGAAAATGTATCAACAAAATCAATTAACTTTTAGCAGTTTTCTAAATGACAGAACTCTAACTGCCATTTCTATCTATAGAATTGAAATAGAAGACTCTGAAGCAGTGGGAATTTCCAGTATTATCAGCAACCTGATAACTGTATTTCCTCGCAATATTTTAACTGCCATTCCAAATGAACTTTTCTCTTCATTTGTTAACTGCCTCGCACACCTCACTTGTTCTTTTGGGAGAAGTGCCGCCTTGGAAGAAGTGGTGAGTATCTCTTCTCAAATAGTAGGTGTTCTTTTTTTTTTCCCCATTCTATTTGTGTAAGTGATATGAGAATTTGGCCTTTTTTTTGCTATTATGTTATTATATATTATGCAGTTACAATGTATTGTTTCGAAAATCTCTAGTTGT
>JAVCKT010015961.1:0-15383 GCA_032273925.1 Rhynchotus rufescens
AGTAGTCGTTTAGGAGTTTCTGAACACTACACAATTTTAACAACCAGCCACTTCATTTAGGTGTTCTATATGGGAGGGGAGGCAGGGGAAGGACAGGGGGAAAAAGCAGGGAAAATATGAAACATTTTCAAACCTTGGTATAATTGGAAAGCATGTATTTTTAATAAGAGAGATTAATTCAAGAGCAGGATCAAGCTAAGGCTTTCAAGTGCTCTGCAGCATAAAGAAACCAGTTCTTAAGTCATAATCAGTCTCAGGCAAGGATATTTAGTTATGAGAATTACATCAGCAGCACAAAGTTTAATTGGCTGATCCTAGACCAAGGCAAGGCTGGCACTCAACTTCATATAAGGAATGAAGTTTTTTGCATGGACATCATTGGTATTGTGTTAGTAAATTTTAGTATATTAGTGTTAGTGTATTAGCTTTACATTATCACTTGTAATTAATAATGTGGAAAAGATAAAGGATGCTTCAGCAGAAGCAGGTAGGGAGGCTATCTTTTTAGTTTTAATAGTTTAAACTTTTTGAAGTAAAGCATCAGGATCCTAGTTCCAGCTCCTTGCATTCTGTATCTGTTCATGCATGTGCACGTGAAAGGGATCAAGTTCTGTGTCCAGTACATGCATTGACTACAAATAAATCTCAGACTAGGGGGCTTTAACATGGAAAGGAAATATGTGAATAGGTGTGAAGCCAATTCCAAAGCAGAAGCAAAGAAAATAACAGACCTTCTAGAGAAGGAATGACTGAAATATTGATAACAGTACGTAGAATGCACAAAAAACATTAGACAAGACACTGAGCTGCTGGCAGCAGGCCATGCTGAGGCCAGAATAGTTCTCCATATGCAGCACTTTGTACAGCATCCACGAGAGAAGCTATTGCTGTTCCAAAACAACTGAACTCACGCAGTTTGCTAGGCCTTTGTTCCCATAACAACAGCAATTCACTTCTCTCAATTCCGAGGTTTTGGCACTGTGATCAGAAGTCCTCTATCCTTTCATTAAAACACTGGATAAGGCACAGTGAGATACTGAGCAACATCTGATCAATTTACTTTAAAAATAGACACTTTAATTTTTCTTTGGGAAATAAAGAGAACTTCTGTGTCTGCCAATATCAATAAGTTATGTGGGCACTATAAGCTTCCTCCAAAAAAAAAAAAGTGATCATTTTAACACAGACCTTGTAAATAATTAGAGATAATATACTAGCTTTGGTCAGAACTGTAAGTAAAGAAAGGAGAGAAGGAATGCTGTTATCTTCATTTTGCAGGTTCAAAGCCTTCCCTGAAAGAAGAGTTTCCAGTAGTGAGGTCTGAGCTCCTAATCTCCCCTAGAAGGTTTGCATTTTGCATAAACCTTTCAGCTTCAATAGCCATCCTATATGCAGAAGATTAATTTTGAAATTCCAGTTTAACATCTGGTCCTAACTATAAATATTTTTCCGTTTTCAGTATCCTGGTGCCAGTAGTCCCTTAATAGTTTATTCCTTTAGCTCATATCCCATCAACAAATCTTGTGGCATATTAACTGAAAATATACTTTTTCCCCTGTCCAGTAGGTACATGCATCATTTTCTGTGTCTGCTTTCCCATACATCCACAGTAAAATGTACATACCTTGCACTTTATGAACACAGAAAATTGTAAAATAGAAAGGGATAAAGTTGCAATCTCATTGATGTCTGGGCCAGCACTTCTCAGGATTTCTCACCGACATGGCTGAGATTTCATCCAAGATCAAATTTTCCCAAGAAAATATTTTCCAACAAAAGCTTCCAAGTGGCAATCCCTAGGTTACCACAAGGGGTCTGTGGAATACTCATCTTTTATTTTCACCATAAACCAATTAAAAATCCTACCCTTTACCTTCTTGCCATGGTGAATAAGGAGTGAATTGCCTCCTCTTCTATGCAATACTATTTACTTTCTGATGCAGTGAAATGCCAGTACCTGCCTTGAGGATGGAACCACTGTCTATGAAATACGGATCTTACATCGCTTCAGAAATTAGACCATTCTGCAAGTCTTAAGAAGGTCTTCTTTCTTTTTCCCCTCATTCAAATTATTTTCCCCAAATATTCCCAAACCAAGTTTGCCTGTATTTGTAATGTGAAGAATTAGGGCTTTTTGTACTTTGGTATTCTTTGGAGAGAGGGAAGAGAAGAACGGAGAAGAGCATTAAAACAAACAAAAATTCCAGAATTTACCAAAAAAAGAAAAAGTACAGTTGAAAATTAATTTCATCCACAAAGACAACTTTAAAAAAATAACATCTCTTGGCAACTCAAAACAATCTGAGCAATTGTCACAATAAGTAAGTGGGGTCAAATCAGATTCCTCCTGCCCCCTTTCCTCCTCTTCCTTCCTCCCACGAATTTGCTCACAGGTTTTAGGGAAGCAGCACTCACCACGTGGGACTACGCAGAAAATTCAGAAATCCAGAAGCAAGAAAGAGATACTGCGTTGTAATCCACTTGTTGGGGCGGAAAGCATAGAACGATTTATGTAGGGGAGGATAATCTTCTCTACAGAATCATAAGACTGGAAAAAAATCTTTTGAATTACTCAGTCTAGTCTCCTGCTATTGTAGATCCTTTATCACAAAATTTATTATCATTCATCTCAAATTATTTTCCATTCTTTCCTCTCCACATCCTAAGAGAGTGTTGCAGAAACTAGCTACCCTGAAGGTTTGAAACACTTTTGCTTGATGTTGCACCAGGATGTCTTTGAGATTAAGTAGCGGGGAGGGAAAAGAGCTGTACTGCTTTCTAACATAGTTATGAATTGTTACCATGCCCACTCCCAACCTGCACTTTTTAGGCAAGCCAAAATCTTGGATCTCTGGCTTTCTAATGCAGAAAAGACACCTCAAACCTCTGGTTCTATTCTCCCTGTTACATTTGGAAGTATCCAGGCAGAAAGAGACAAATATCTCTTCTTAAATTTGATAAGGGCAGTATGCAAGATTTATATACATATTTAGTCTAAAAAGGCTGTCAGAGAAAATGAGTGTTCATCTACTTAAACCATTCCAAAAAGACAGGAGATAGCCTTACCCAATAGTCTGCAGAAGGTCCATAACTAATCATGAATTGACCACATTATGCAGAAAAAAAATTAATTGTAGTGTTTATCAACTTTTCATAAATTAATATGAAATAGATGTCACAAAAAACAGGAAAGGAAAAATTTAAAAATATAGTTTTTTTTAAATAAAAAACAGAATTCTTAAGCTGTTCCAACATTTCAGGCTTCTCCAACTGACAAGTCACAAGTTCTGCCTTTGACAGGGGCAGACCTCTGGTTGATCAAACAAGACAAGGTTGACCTCTGTTTAAAGTATGCGGCTTTGCCTCTGCACTGCAGCAAGAAGACAGGCAAGATCACACACTGCTAAGATGCCCTACAAAACCTGCAACTTCATCAAAGGAAAGGAATTCTAAAGATGAAATTATTAATGGTTTTATAAAAATGTATAGAAGATGCTTGGCATCCCACGATGCAAGAAGCCGCTCAAAGGCAGCAAGAGACAGCGCTTGCTCAAAAGACTTGAGGAAAATTTATAAAGGGTTGACCAAGGATCATCCAATAAGGGTGTTATAAGGTGAAGTTTGGACCCAATTCTTGATTTGGTTCCGAATCCATTAGGCCCGTCTCTCAAAGATTTGTACAAATAGTTAAACTTAAGAGTTATCATTCAGTTTTTGAGATGCAGGCACAATTCTGCCTCACTCAGACACTTAAATGTGTTAGGACAACTGCTTAGACACTCTGCCTACACAGGAAAAAGGGATCTTCCAGGAGATGGCTCATATCTTAAACAACATGAATCTAAGTAACAGATAGCTATCAATCCCTGAGGAGCTTTTCCCATTGCTGGAAGACATATTTAACATCTGTGGCTAGAAATTGGGATTCTAGTGCTGGATTGTACTTCTGCCACAGCAACATCAAGAAATTATAGTACTGGATAAGGCAGAGATGTACAACTGATCCATGTATTTTGGAGAATTTTACCGGATTGTTTTGAGAATATTATCAGAAGACACCTCCCTAAAATATATACCCTTGTTTTACACAAAAACACATCTTTTATTTCTTTACACACACTCACAGAAAACAAATGCTTCATATATTTATATATGTTTATATATGTGTGTAAATTTTGGCTGTACTTTATCAACGTTAATGCTGTTTGTCTTTGAAAACTAACTTCAAGGAAAGAGACCACAAAAAGAAATCGCAATCACAAGAAAATATTACAGACACATTGAGGGAGATCAAGATTTTTTTGTACATTCAGTATATATTCCTTGATATTCAGTAAATTCATACTGAATACTTGGAGGATAAATCCTCTTCTTCATCTTTCATTGCAGAAAGTTTAAGATTGGGCTGTGAGACTTAGCATACATTCAGCTCTTTAGCTGTTTATTTCTACTGAGGTGATACTACCTTAAGAGTGCAACATCAAAAGTATCTTCATTATATAAGAGTATATAACAGTGTATTCATTATATCACAGAAATAACACCATCATTTCACAAACTGCATTATGAGATAGGAAAAAAGAGACAACGAATGCCTGTACTGATAGATTTGCAGTAAATGATCACAATATGTATCAGTAAAAAGAATGATGACTTCAAAATTGTGTAAATATTTTAACATGCAAGATCAATTAATAATTTCCAATATTTTTTCAGAGGGCTGATAAAAACGATTAAACTTCAGGCACATTTCAGGAATGAAGGTGGAAGCGTACAGCACAAATCAATCTACTGGCATATTCACCTAGGATATACGAATATAACTCAAGTAATTTTTTCTTATCTTACAGAGAGCACCATGAAAGGTATTTCAATATATTGTGGATAGCAGTCTGTCAAAATAAACACACTCAGGACATGCCCTGAATACAAATGAGTCACCATGAAAATAAAAAGGGAAGCATGAATCTTAATTAAGCCTGTAATGGTTCAATCTGAAAATAAAGGGCTTCTGCAGCTTATATTCTGTTTAAGTCCTTCTATAACAGAAAGTTTTACATCTCTTAAAAACACCAGGCATTTGTCAACTGTGAGAGGATAGAGAAGAAACTATTCAAGTACTATATAATAATGCTACAAACTCCTGCATCAGTAATGCCAGCTCAAACCAGGTACTGCATGTCAGTCAAATAATCATACAAGGTACAAGCCCACTGTAACAGCTGCTTCTCTGTAATTATATGGTAGTATCAGGGAGACATCTCCCAGTTTGACCCTTGTATTACAATCCTGCCATAAAAATAACTGGCCTCAATCTTAATCCTGCAAGGAAGTTGCTCCTTGAACTGTCCTACAGATAGAAGCACCAACCTCTGCCCCTTCATTAACAGACATTGACCTTAACATTGACCTGTTAATTGCCACGAACAGACATTTCATGTTTTATTTACACCTCTAGGATTCATTTGATTAGCTTGAAAACCTCTAGCTTTCATTTCCTATGCTGGCCCATATACCATATTCTGAAGAAATGGAATATAAGGAAAAGGACAAACAATTAAAAAAACCTTTGAGAATTTTGCAGTTGATCTAAGGAAGCAGCATCTGAGTAATAAACTTTTAATGTATTGAACACCCTTAACTTCAGTGGGTATAAACAGGCTTCAATTGTAGAAACATTAGCATCATCATTTACTGCATCAGCTCTTTTAGCAGCTAGCAAGCTAATTCCAGTGTGCCACACCAAGATCACACAGCCTTCCCTGCACTGTACCAGCAGTGTCATGTTTATGCTTACATGGGACATTTAAACCATCTTACTTATGGTATTTCATTAGTTAAGTTTCCTAAACAGTCAGCAGAACACGGGCTCTCCAGAGGGTGAATGGCATCAAAGACCTACCCGAGTATCTCTCTGTCACCTGTTTGGGGAATGTGCACCTCTCTTTCAGCTATACAGAAAGCCTACAGAGATCAACTGTTCTCTCAGGTGTCTAAAGCTGGCTACCTCAGACCTGGTAGTATAAACACCACCCCTTGTCACACAAGCCCCATAATTCCTTCAATGGAACAAGTCATCAGTTGGCCACAACTTAACGCATAGAATAAATGAACTAACACAGAATATACAGTTACTCTTTAAACACCAACCTGTCCCTGCACTCTGACCTCTTCACTCTGTGTCCCTATTTTATTCTATCATAAGCAAATGCAATGAGGCATATCCTGCTTCATTCAGTTTGACAGCAAAGCTCTCATGAAAGGGCTTCATTCAATGTGTAATAAACTTTGAGAGGCTTGTTGCATCAGCCACATTTGCTGTAAACAGCTGATGTACACTCTTCAGAACAAAAAAGGGGCTGCTACCACTGTTTAAAGTTGCTGTCACTCACATCCAAAGCATACATGAACTTCAGAATAATACCATTTCCATCTTGTTGCCAGAACTAGTTCAGTTTGCACCTGTAAAAGGATGAAGTCTAGCAACAAAGGTGAAGGAAATCAGGAATTTCTCAGGGCCATAGCTTTGAAATAAAATTTCTGTAAGTCATCCAAAAGGGTTAATTAAACCAATACAGCAGTGTAGGAGAGCAGTGTACTTTTCTGCAGAGGTCAGTTGTATATAACATTGAAGTCACTGCCATATTGATGCAGCATTATTGATTATTATTAATTATTGATTGCAGCCATATTGATGCATGTCCCCTCCTGCAGGTTTGGCTGCCCAGCCTAGGAACAACCTGAAGATAGTTCTGAAGGCTGCACTCCTCCATCTGGTGACTTTGGAGAGAAGCTCCCAAGTGGTACTGGAGGAAAAGGTCTCAAAGAGGTGGGACCTTCCTTTCCACAGGAGCTGCTGTTGAGCTGTGCTGCTGCCTCGTGGCCCCCATGGACCTGTAAGCCACAACCATGCCTGTATCTGGCCACGGACCCTGTATCCTGACTAGATCCTGACCCAGCCCAGAAGTCTGGTGCAGTGATGTCTGACGCCCAGGGCTGGGGCCTGGTGTCTGGCTCCTTCGTAGGCTGTGGAACAGGCCCTAGTAGACAGGCCAGCTCTGCCACCAGCAGGAGGCCTGTTGTCCCCCAGGAGGTCTCCTGGGACACCCCAATATCTGGCATTTTGTGAAGACACCATGAAGAAACCTGCTAAGCTAAATATCTTGTATTTTCTGAACTCTAACACTGGTAATTTAAGATACTGCTCCTCCTTTGTCCATCAGCAAACGTAATACCCTGAAAAATGAATGACATTTTAAATAGCGAAGTAACAAACTGATAAATAGGTGGTTACAAACTACTCTTTCAGGCTAAATTAATGTGGCTGCAGTATTTTGATAAATTCTAATAGGAAATAAAATTTGGAAGCCTAGTAGTATTTAACATGAAGCAAATTAAAGTGCTGACATTTTTATGGTGTTTTAATTAATGAGAATCTAGAGTGGAATTCTCATGCAAATACTGTACATATTGTATGACAACCATATTAATACCAGAGGAGTTAATTATGATTAGTGCTATTACACTGAGTACTAAATGAATTAACAGTAATGAGGCACTCCTAATACTATCATCATATTTCCACATACATTTTAATGGATAGGTTTCACCCTGATTAGCACTGATAAATTATTAGTAGCAAACAAAACTATCTCTCTCATTTATTGCTTTCTCTGCTCACCCAGTACTCACAAACCAAAGCTCATTTCCAGGAAAGAATTATTACTCATGAATATCCAACATATTTCGAGCCTTTACCAAACTGCTCTCTCGTAACTGTTCATTAGAGAAAGTTCTATCATAGAGCATTATTTCTACTCCTTAAACATTTTTAGCAGTAAAATAACGAGAGGGAATATCAAGGCTTTTGCGATGATTTACTGCAGCGCCAGCTCTCCAGATTCTCCCTCCCCATAGCTTGGCAATAGATAACGGGTTGCCATCACCTAGCAACCTTAATTGCCAAAAGCAAAACGAAGCAAACTGAGCTCGCTGGAAAACATGAAAGATGAAGGGCTGGGTTTTAGACAGGCCTGGAGAGCAAGCGAGCCCCAGAGCTCCAAGCACCACCACAGCCGAAGCAAAGGGCCCTGGTGGAGACGCACATACTTCTGACTAGAGCTCAGATTTCTGCACACAGGCCCAGCCCAGGCTAATCAAGCCCCACACTCCCAGGGATGTAGCAGAGGGAGCATGTGCTACGTCGTCATTCTGCATTTGTTCAATAAATCCACCATGCAGGAGAAAGGGAATGTGAACAGAGCTGGTGAATTTGCTGCGAGGTCGAGCACACATGAAGCACACGCATGGTGGGCATGGCACTTCCTCAGGGGCACCCCTCAACACAGCTGCACAACCCCCTGAGCACCAAGTGCATGTACAGCAAATCCCTACTGCTCATTTTTGCAAGTTTAGCAAGCAGAAGTACTGAATTTGGTAGGGCTAAAAGATGCCCTCATATCCTAAAGTAATACAACAAGTACTCACAACTATCACCATGCATCATCTGAGACCAGAGAGATGTGGTGAGGACAACCCTGGCACACACTATCCCTAGCCTTTGGCTGAGGATGACTTGTACCATGGCTTATTTTGTCATACTGTGTTCCTCCAACCCTGCCAACTGCCTTGGTGGGGCCTCCCGAGAGCAGGCTCTGATGAGGAGTCACACAGAACACAAGAAGGGAAGAAAAAAGGGGAAAAAATAAAAATGAGTGCATGTTGACAGGTTGAAAACCATTGGAAGCAGAAATGTATATGGAACAAAGGAATAAATCTGGCCTTGAGAGGACAGTTTCTATAATGAAAGACAGGTGAAAACCATTCAGCTTTGGAGAGCTGAAGCCATACTTTAGTATGATTCATAGCAACTGCTGATGTTCATTCCAGCTTGTCTCTATTTAAAAGACATGCCATATGATGTCTTTTATGATGTTTCAATCACTATCCATAAGCAAGTTAATATAATGTGCTCAAGAAATGTCTTTTGGATTCTCTCACTCTGTATTACCCCACTCAAATTCAATAGAGTACAACTAAGTGCATGTAACCAAATGTTTTATGATAATATAGTGCATTGGCTTAGGGAAGAAATCAAAATGTTTCTTATGGTGAACATGAAAAGAAATATATCTATTAGCAGTAGAGATAGTCATGGCTCTTGTTTAGATTTCTGTCTCAAAATTCTATTATTGCAAGGCAGTTACCAAAAGTAATATGTGTATAGCAGTAGGTAATGTATAAAAGTTCATGCTCAGTATGTTTTTTGTGTGTGTACATGTGTGTGCGCACACATTTAAAAAAAGAAAAAAGTAGTAGACTGGTATTTCTTCCACAGTTCACATTTGTGATTTATATTGATAACACTACTCCAGACACAAATAGATTTTCCTGTTCAGTCTGAAACACTTCTAGTCTGAAAGACTGCTCTTCTTGCTGACTTCTTAATGCCTTTCAAAACAAGGGAATGAAATCTAATTAAAATTTGCAGTGTTTTACCTTTCATTTGCGAAGATATTACAGGAAATAAATTGTAACATACAATCAGTAAGCTGCAGTGCTTGTTTTCATCCCATTTATACTGGTAACTCAGTGAATATAGAATTATGACAACACAAAACCAGTATTTAGAAGAAAACCTTTTTTTTCCATAAAATCTAATTAACTCCAAATAATGTCTTACTCTTTGAGTACACTTGCAGATTTCATTCGCCTTCCCAGTAAAGAAAGAATTTCTGAATTAACATGAACAAAGCTATCAGAACATAGATTATATTTTGTATATATTTACCCATCTGTATCTTCCCATTTCATGATATTCCCTTTTGGGCTTGAAATCATGAAGCAGGTCATTAGATAGTGCAGAAAGAGTTTGTTTAATAGCTTGTCTATATCCATTGAAGTTGTGGCCACAAATACAGAATCAAATTTAGCAATGCAGTTTCAGATAAAGCTTTTGTTCAGCCTGGCACTAGTATTGAAGGCAAGGTTATAACCTTACTGGCTTTGATGCATGTCCTAGTCAGTGTTCAGGCACAGCTTGAAACCAAGGCATGATTTTAAATAGGCAGTAGTCAACAGAAGAAACAAACGAAATATGTCGATTCATAGCACATTTTTGCAGGGGCAGAGGAATTGTTACCTTGGATTACACATACATTTCTATTTTCAGAAGGAGCTAATACTTATGAAAAGCTCTTCCCTAGCATAGTTAGTGTCCAGACAGTAGAGCAAAAACTCACTCTGAGGGAGTAATTGGCTGCTCTGCAGGCTGATATCTGAGGTTTAGCCTTTCTTAAACCTTCCTCCTGATACCATTTCTAGCATATTTCTTCATCTGGTTTCCTACTAAGTTAAACAGTAATTTGCAGAAGCACTTCATCTTAAAATCCAACTTTAAGAGCAGTTATTCACTGCTCTTAAATACTTTCCAAAAGGAATTAGCTCTGATAAAGAAAGGCAAACACAGAAGTAGCTAGGAGTGTGAGGGTAGACATGTAACTTATCTATACAAGCCTAAAAAAAGACATGTAACTTATCTATACAAGCCTAAAAAAAAAGCGGGGGGGGAGCAGAGGAGAAATGAGAAACACATTTAATTTAATTCTTCCCCCTCGCCCACCACAAAAATGTAAAAACACAATGAGATCACAGGGAAATAATGAACATACAAGAGAAAAAGAATTTCAGGTGGGATGACAGAGAATCACCTTTTTCAGAGCTGCACAGCACACACTGCTCATCCAAACTTCTTATATAAAATGCTGAGTGTGTAGCTAGTGCTGTGATCCAATTTTAAACCTCCAGTTCTTAGGACTAAGTGCAATACGTCAGGGTATTTGAGCAGACAAGGATGGCAAATCCTGTCCTTATCTTTAGTCATGTGCAAAGGATACAGGCTAACACACCCATAAAACCCTCACTAAGTCTTACTCATGCAACAGGTTCCTTTACAAGCCTGGATGGTACCAAACATAATATACATTTCACCCTGGCTTAAATTCACATACAAGGCATGTGAAGTTTTATTATAAAACATTATCTCTTACAATGATGATGGTTTAAATCATGACAGAAATACCAATATGATAATTTTTCATCAAGAATAAACATTAGCTAGTATTACCCTCCGGCTTTCCATTTATAAAAGTATGAAGCTAAAGAAGGTGCAGAGTCCGTGTCGGAAGAAACCATTAAGTGGCAGCTGCTAGAACAGCTAGAAAAAAAATTGTACAACCCATCATTTTAATGTGTATAAAAACATTATTTCAGATATTAAAACTCATAATGAAAAAAATTAATGGCCAGTGACGTGCATGGCAGTCCACTAAAGCCAGTACTTTCACAACTGATTGCCGATTACCTGAGATTAGCTTAGTCCTTGCCCAGGTACTTCTTGCAAATGCCTTGACTTACTGCTTTGTTACACACATCTGGCTCACAATAAAATCATGACGATCGATATATAGTACTCTACTAGTGATATACAGTACTCTACTACTTGGCAAACCCAGAACTGGATAATCTTTTCTATATACTGATACTTTTTCTGTCATTCAATGTAAAGACATAGACATTGATAGCGTATTTACTGTTTGTTACAGAACTTTCTATTTATGTATTTGCTTGCAAATGGCCAGTGTAATTCCCTACTTAGGTACCCAAAGACCATTAGTATTCTTCCCAGGTCTACAGAAACCATCACATACCGAAGATCATGCCAGGATTACTTATCAGTTCGTTTGCCTTTTATACTGCCAGATATTGATTTACCAATAAGGACAAGGCACCCACTTCTCTGTGATGCTTTGTCCAAGCTTGGCTGTTACCTATTGTTCAGATAGTAGCTTCGCATTTCTTTAGCAACTGAAACACTCTCTGTTTTAAGGTACTTCTTATCCAAGATCTCTGTCTGTGGTGCTGAGGAGATTCTGCACAGGTACTTTTCTCTATGGAGATTCTGGAAGGAACTTGCTCTCCTCTCACAATGACCAGACACTTCTACTAGGCTCTCGATAGTGGTAGAGCAATTTGCTGACCCTGTTGATGACATACCTTCTGAAATGAGTTCTCTGGCATCTATTCATTCTTTTGCTCCTAGTATACCTTAAGTATCATGTTTGCATGTACATCAATAAAACTGTCTTTTTAAACACACAAAAAAATTTCTAAATTCCACTAGGGAATATGGAAGGGAATATTGAAGAAAGCTTTTTTTTTTTTCCCATTAAACTGAGTTATGTTTTATAATAGTTGATCTGTGCTTAAAGTTCTTTTCCCATTTTTTTCCCAATAACTTTTGTTCTTTCTTCATCAAGACATTTATTATTCATTACTTTACTTTCCTGGAATGCATTTTATGTCTCTGCAGCATCACAGTATCATTTTATCCACAGGTTTAAAACCAAAGTTTAGGTAATTTAATTTCCCTTTTAGCTTTTTAATGACTACAAAAATCTCATTCTCTGTTCACAATGATACTTCCTTTTATAGATCAAGGACAATATGTATGCAATCCGCTATTTATTATTTAAAGATCAAGCACATAAAGGTAATCATCTTATGTCAGTTTTTGACTTTTGTAAAAGAACTATCTCTTTATACAATGTTTTAACTCATTAAAATTCTATAAAAATCCATTAAAAGACATTCTCATTTTATCCAAATACTATTCATCAGCATCTCTAATTTCAATTTAATAAGCGCTCTAAGATTATAGGAGTAATATCATAAGTATCTTTGATATTAAAAACACCTGAAATAGAGGATAGTTTGCTTTTTTTCAAAAACATTCAAATATGAAAGGTCTTTTTTGCAAGTGTTTCAGTATAAACAAGGCATAACCTTGGAAAACTTCAATGAATTAACAAAACTATAGTTCATTGTTTCTCATCTCGTGCCCTTCAAGTATCTTTCAATTGAAAACTGCAGCGTTTGTTTCTCTTTACAGAAAAGCTAGTTAACTTTTTTTTTTTTTTTAAATTATGCCATAATATAGGCATTGTAAACCTAGGAAATCATAGCAACTAGAACTAAATTATTCTGTCACACGTTCATACAAATCCACAAAATTGAGGCATGCCTATGATTCAAAACATCACCACATAGTGTCAAGCCAGGTTAGATTTTTAAAGAACCGTTTCACACAACATACAAACTATAATGAAATACAACATACTGCATTTCTATGGACAATGCACCACCTACAAAATAAAAGTGTCTAAACCGGCAACTGCTTTAGCCACATCAGGCTCTTTTAGTCACATTGAATTGCTCTAATCGAAATATAAAAATCTAAATCTAAATATATTCACATTCTCATTTGCGTTCTAAGTTGAACACTGCTGCTGTTCTTTTCCAGATATTTTCCATTTTTGATAGCAGAGCAATGTTCTCCAAGAAAAAGACAAAGAAACCCCAGAATCTTTTCCCATTTGAAGCGGGAAGGATTCCATTTCCATTTCACTTTCTATCAGTTTTACACAGCTTGTTCCCTCACCATAATGCCTTCACTTTAGAGTTTTAATAGAGTTTTAAGTAACATATGCAACGATAGCACAAGTGGTGTAATACGCGAGAGGAAAGAGAGAAGGAAGAGAGGGAAAGGAGAAAAAAAGAAAAGAAAAAGGAAAGTGTGTGCTTCAAGATACCTGTAGAGTACATCTAAGTTTTGATTAGTGTTTCATCAGTTCCATGATGACTAGTATCACTAAATACAGATATTTTTCTACAAAGAACTTAGATGGCGTAAGCCAGGATAAATCCACTAATTTTTGTGCTATTTTATACCAATTAACCTAAGGCAGCCTTGCTGTTTCTGAGTAGTGGAGTGAACCAAATTTAGCCAAGTTTCTTTTCTAGTTTTTATTCCCATGATATTCGGTAGAACAAGCTTCCCCTTATTAGCTACATACATAACTGTCTAAGATTATCACTCTATACTTGGGATTCATAGGTGGATTATATTTAGCATTTTCTCTTGACCATGACTGCTCACATAATTTTTCATACCTTATAAAAAAAAAAATAGATTCTGCTCAGGACACACATAAGTGAAAATTCTGAATGAACAACAGCTTAATATATTCTTATAATTACCTATAATACTTACAGCGCTAAAGACCACTGACCTCTTGACAAACTCAACAATCTTTTTCTCAGTAGACGTCATCTCACTGACTTTCAGCAGGTATTGGAAGAACATCTTACTTGCAGAGGGTCTCATTCTCATCTGGCTGTTATCACTTGATTGGCTTCAGTAATGACATTTTGAAAGGAACACATAAGATTGGAACCAGATGTTACCAATTACATGATTGCCTATCTTGCTTTATTAACAAGTTTAAATTAATTAAAAATTAGTTAACAAGCTTCTAAAAGAAACTGTTAGTAGTTATTTTCACTTGTGTCAGCCACTTTTTCAGATTAGCTACATTTAGCAATTATCCTGCCAACCTTTTATAAGCCGCTTTCATAAAGATTTCATTGTTTTTCAAGGAAGCATTGCTATCTATTATCTTGTAAATATTAAATCTTTTTCTTGTGGATTTACTATTTTACTGTACAAAGTACCACATTTTGTTTTCAGTGAAGCCACTAGTAAAAACTTAGCAGATTTCAACAGGAGCGAGCATAATCCCTCCTGAGGTGAGGCTTTCATGCTTGAATTTGTTTTGCTCATACATAACTAGCTAACTAGAAATTTTCTTTAAAGTCAGGTTGGAGAAGCTAATCTACAGCCCTTAATCACAAATTGTACAGGACTCAATTAGGTAGGTCTGATTTAATTTTTTTAAATGTGATATAGAAGAACTGATATCTTAAAACATATACTGAAATACTGCTGCTGCTACTAGAGTTTTCTTATTGATACGGTTTATTTATCCAAACAAAAAAAAAAAATCACTCTCATTTGGATCAGATATATCCCTGCTCAGCAGCAGGACTTAAATCCCAACAGAAGACCTAGTAACTGGTCATTTTTATATAATTAACTAAGAAATAGCCTGCCCACCCCAGACCCCTAAGTACACAGTGCCCTCCTATGTTCAGCCCTCCCTTCACTCCACGTTAGCAAGTGCTGACTATATCAAAACTATATCAAAAAAAAAAAAAAAAAAAAAAAGCTAAATGTTAAAGGATGCACTTATTTAGCAGCTTTGTTACTTATACAGGGAAATTAAATATGGGTTGGAGGGTCCATGAGTTTGCTTTTGGCTAAGAATGGGTTATCTTGGTTTATATTAAATGGAAATAGGAAGATGATCTGTTAGATAGAAAAATGTATAATCATAAGATTAAAAAAAGTAATACTAATAATGTATCTATGAAGATGCTACTGTAGAAGTGATATAAAGTAAACGAACAAACACTTAATAATAGAA
>JAVCKT010015962.1:0-10534 GCA_032273925.1 Rhynchotus rufescens
AGTGGTGCACAGTGATAAAACTAGAGGAAATGGCCATAAGCTGAAGCCCCAAAAGTTCCACAGGAACTTAAGGGAAAATTTCTTGACAGTGAGGTCGGCACAGCACTGGAACAGGTTGCGGAGTCTCCTTCTCTGGAGATCTTCCAAACCCGTTTGGATGCAGCCCTGTGCCACATGCTCTAGGTGACCCTGTGTGTGCAGGGGGGTTGGACTAGATGATCTCTAGAGGTCCCTTCCAACCTTAAGGATTCTATGATTCTGTCATATGAGGAAGGATATTTGAAGGCTATCCAGTCCAAAGAGTACAGCTCTGTACTCACATGAGTTCAAGGAGAAGGATCTCAAGTCAGGATTTTCTCAGGACCATAATCAGAAAGTATCTTATCATAAATGACTGGAGATACTGAGGTCCCCACACTGCATCTCCTGAGCATTCAGGCCCCAAACCACCTAGACACCAAGGTCTCCAGGTAGCATCTCCTGAGCATGCAGTTCCCAACCCTCCTAGACACCCTCCCACGCTACTGAGGCCTGACTCATGCACTTGTCCATGCACACAAACACTCACCAAATGAACATATTCATTGCCCCCCATGTGGATGTGTCTCCCCACAGAAAAGGTATCACCTGGAAAGAGCATGAGTCCCCAAGCTGCTGCTTCTCCCCTGCTCAGAGAACATCGGGCTCCTCACCCAACTCAAACAGTTTATTGCTTCCACACTAACAGGCATGTTGACATCACCATAGAGAGCTCAGATACACGTGGGAGCAGCAGCATGTGGTCCAGCTGCATGACTGCTAGCCAGAACCCCTTGTGCAAACCATGCTGACTGTTGTTTCTTCATTGCAAAAGAAGCCTTGACCTTCCTCCATTTGTCCAGCCTTCACACATCCCAGGAACAGCACTTTGCCAGGAATACGTTTCCAAGTGGACACTGGAGAGCTGTGACATACATCTGTGTAACAACATCACCAGGTCTCAGCAGATTATCAAGAGAGAGGAGAGACCCAGACTGAGAGGAAGATCAGAAGGCAAAGTGTTAAGAGAATCCACTTTGGAGAAATATGATCAAGAAGAATAAGATATAGAAAAAAAGAGAGAGAGGGAGGAGATTGAAGTCCAGACGGACCTCTCCTCTATCCTCCAGTTTGATTTTATGGGCTCTGAAATGTTGCCCATCTGCCCTTGGTGTATTCTGCTCTTTTTTAATTGAAACGGACAGAGGGTATTGACTAGCTATCAAAATTCATATCTATGCAACATTTCATTTCCAGTGGCCTCAGCACTCTGCCGCCACCTCTCCATTATTCCCCATCGTTTCGATATAAAGGCAACTGTCACTTCGATAAACGGCCCCTAATGGTGGGCGGCGAGGGTGGGAACTGAGGAGAGAATCGTGGGCAGGGGTGGAATAAAAAAGGCTTTCAGAGCCTGATGGAAAACTTCATCAGGGAAAAAAAATTCCAACAGCTTCTATTTTTTTTTAATAACTGGGAGATTTAATTAATTGATTGACTATTAAGACTAATATAATTTTGATGATGTCGCCTATCTTTTCTGTCATTGATTTTAAGTCAGGCTCTCTTTCTCGTCTTTTGGTTGTATTTTTGGTAATGGGGCCTGTTGTTATTAAAATTCAATTGAATTTTCACTATCTCTGCACCATAAGCCAGATGAGCCAAAGAGAAAGATGGAAATGAGCATTATTGGTATTTATTCAATTGAACTTTCACTATTGCTAGTCCAGTTCTTCCTTTCTGCCTCGACAGGCTGCTCTTTATGACAGATGGAGAGGAAGAAATGCCCACACTGTTTATTCAATTGAATTTTCACTTTCTTGTCCCTCTATGCTAAGTTGCTTCAGAAACAGGAAAATTTCATGATCCAAAGGAAAACAAAATAAAAAAAATAAACAGGATGCATAACACTTGGGCATTTAAAGAGGGGAGTTGTGCATGGGATTGAGATAAAAAATGGCAGCTGGCAAAATGCAAAGACCATATTTACAGCAAAAAAATAATCTGGACAAGTCTTTTGTGGTAGAGGAGTCAGGGTAAGTTGGCCTCCCACAAGCACATACTGTTGAATCTGATGGTGCATCCACACAGCAGAAGTACCAGCAATTTTGGTGGGAAAAAAATTGTGCATGTCTGATTTGGAGAGCAAGAGGTTGAGAAATATCACTCCCTCATCCTCTGCATCAGCAGCTCCTCATCTTGTGCCAGAGCAGTCACTTACAGGCAGCACTGCAGGAGAAGACTTTTGAGTGCTTTAGAGCATGGGAGCAGGTTGCCAAGAGAGGTTGTGGAATCTCCTGCTCTGGAGATATTCAACATCTGCTTGGATAAAATCCAGTGTAACATGTTCTAGGTGACCCTGCCTGTGCAAGACTAGACGATCTCCAAAGGTCATCTAGACCAACCTCATTAAGGTCCAACGTTAATAATTCTGAGATTCTAAGGGTCAGGCCACCATAGGACCTTCAATGCTGCCTGATGACTCTGCTCCACCAGATCCACAGGATAGAGACATATCCAGCCACATAGGAACAGAGAGTGAAATGCAGCTTAACTGACATTGGGCAGAGGTTTTGTATGTGACATACTGCTCTGGGCTTTCTTTCTTGACATTCAGATGGTATAGAATATCCCAGACCGTTTGCTCCCCTACTTTCCAGCTGTGTCACAGGGAGACCAGGCCATGGTTAGATGTCCCAGACATGCAGATTGGACTCATAAACCTGGCACTGTCAGACCCAGGAAAGATTGTCTCTTTTTCCAGGAAAAGCCATGAGTGCCTTGCATATCTCCCCACGTGCTTCTCCAGCCCAGCTCAGCCATGCAGCATCTGCTGTCCCCTGAATGACATCCCCTCTTCATCAGATGTGTTCAAGACTTCAGCTACCTCCTTAACAAAACCAGGGCTTTATCACCTTAAGCAAAGTTTGGAAAATTCATATTCCCATCAAATACCATGTGAGATGTCACCATCCACTGATTCCCTTCCTTTCCACTGCTCTAGAAGGCATCCTTACCCAGAATAAATCATATAATTAAACTAGCATTATGACATTAGCTTTTAGGGCCCTTGTCCTATGAAATAATATCCCCACGTTAGCGCACTACGCATAGGAAGCACAAGGGGCGTAAAACTTTTATTATTAAAATTAACATTTAAAACCCGTACCATGAAGTAATGTGTGATGTGAACATGGATAAATCAGACAGTTTAAACTAGTAACGTAACATTAGCAGTTAGAATCGTGACCATGAAATAAAGTCAAGGTTAGGAAATGGATAAATCAGGTAGCTCAGCCAGGGCTTCTTTATGTTAACACTTGAAATTCTTAGACCAAGAAGAAAAGAGCCAGATGGAGAAAATAAATACAGAGCAGGCAAAATAATGGCTGTGTTTTCAGTTGACTTCAGACCAGAACCTGGTCTGGAACTGGTTTTAATTACTATTACAGCTAAAGCTGTCAAACTCTACCAGTCTCACAGCTAGCTATGTGGATGTAAAGTTGTGCACTATGAGGTCCAGGGTGCTTAGGGCAGATCAAACCACCAAGTATAGATGGATCTTGGATACTCTATGGGAGTAACTAACGATCTATCCATGATACTGGATGCTCTGCCGCACCTCTAGGCCTGGAGTTGGTACTATGCAATTAAATGGAGTTGACTTTATTTGGGTAATATGAATTGAGAGATGGAAAAGGACTCTTCTGTTCCCAAGCTAATGATATTGCCTGACATGAGGTTGTGCTGCCCCTTCTGTACAGCATGACTGGACTCCAGACCAGTGGTCCTTGGTCTAAATGAGATGGAGATGATGCTGGGAGCTGTGTAGCAGCTGGAGGAAATGACTTGTTCACCAGTGACAACTCTTCTGCAGCTATAATCCCCACCTCTGTAATGCACAACCTTGGCTATAACTTACATCCTTAGCAGGAGCCACCACCTAAAGCAGAGCAGGATCATCACCAACTTTGTGCCCTTGCTCACTGAACAAACCCATGACAGGAAGATTAGAGCTACCTGTGAAAGGCCTGAAACACAAAGTAATGTCTCTCTTCTTTAAATTTTTGCAGATTTTTGCAGAGCTTGAAGGGATGCTACCTCTGTTCAAAAAGGACTGGGTTACTCGTTGTTGGTTGAAGGCACTTAGTGGGTATAGAGTTGTCAGAGTTCTGTGCTAAGGTGTCCTCATCAGTCCTCTGGCTGCATGAAGGCTGAAGTGCAGAGAAATGACAAGAAAGAGGCAAGGAAAAGGCTTGGACTCCGGGTGGAAGTAGGAAGAGGGTGTGCTATGATGTCATCTTCCTATCCCAAAGGGAATCCTGAATTATTAATGGGAAAAGAGAGCTGTCCCTGTAACCCAACCTAGGGCAGCTCTGATTTCATTCCTATCTACCGCCCTGGCACTCGACTGAGCCGTCAGGGCCCCACTTCCGTAGGGGAGCGCGTATCGGATGGAGCACCGGCGGCAGCAGGACCGGCGCAAGCGTCGGTGGCGCAACGGGCCAGACAAGTGTCTCTGCGATATCAGCACCAAGATGAGCTCTGAGTGACCTCCAGCCACGTCCGCAGCTCCGCTCGGGCACTGGGATGAGGCAAGAGGAAGACGTGGGTTCTCAGAGTACGGGAAGAGAGCGTTTTTTGGGGATTCATGGGGATCAGGAGAACAACGATGTCATCTATCTCAATCACGACACACTGGACACACCAAAACTTTTCTTCATCCCTATATTAAGCAGCCCTTTTGTTAATCTATGTGCAATGAGTTGCACAGATCTCAGTACAGCCCACAGTCTCCAGCACCACAGCATCCACTGACTTCTTATTACCTGGACTAATCAGCCTGATCCAATTCTCTCACCTTGTCCCCTTTTCTCCATGACTTCGCAGATACGGACTATACATTTGGACACCTATTCCTGAAGACTGAATCCTCTCCCATTGAGGGTTTGCTTTTCCCTCTTTCCGTCACTAGCAATAACGAATCTAAAGCATTTGCAACACCCTGGGGACAAACACTGTCATTCCCTTAGCTGTGAGGTTTCCAGAGAAGTGTATTTTATTTTCATCTCTTGATATCAAGTGAGAAAAAGATGAGGAAGCTCGGGTAAAGAATTGCAGGCTCTGCTAAAACTTCTTGACATTTATTTGTCTGTTTGAGGATATAAGCTATTGTCTTTCTTGAATGAAAATATATTTTAACCAATGAAAGGTTGAAAAATATTGAGATTTTGGGAGAGGGGGAATTATCTATAATTACAGAAACAAGAGTAATTTCACTCTAAACTCATATTTCCCTCCAGCATGAAGGGCAACCATGGCTCTAATGCTTATTTTCACCCCAGAGTAGACCAGTACTGGTAGCTGGTACCACGTTCTGCAGCAAAATTCTAGGCTCTTTTCTTCCATGTTTTGGAGCTGCTTCTGAGAAGAGGGAAAATTATGTGTGCCCGAGGAAGGCCAGCCTACCTGGAGAGCAGTTGCTGCAGGTCACCATGGTTGTTTCTCTACTCAGAGCTAAGGGTCTTCTGTAAGGAGGAAGACTTCTCATCTCTCTCAGCATGGCAGAGAAAGAAAGAGTCAGGGATTATCTAAGCAAAACATAAAAGCTGCCATTTCCATTCCAACGCCCATATCCTGGTCTCTTCTGTGCAGACAGCGAGGACTGTGGAAAGCCAATAGAGGAGCTAATGACTTCAGAGAATTTGTATCTGTCTTTAATTCTGCAAACTCGGACCGTTTTTCCTCCCCAGGGAACTGACACTGGGCTGATTCAGCTGAACAAGTGCAGAAATAAGGTGAGCTGTGTCCTGAACCTCAACTCTTGGCTCTGTCTGCAACAACTATAGCAGAAATCCAGGGTAACTAGCCCAGGCAAAGACAAAATACATCCATCTGATCAGATCTGTGACCCTATAACTAACGAGAGCCATGTAGCCTCCCTTTGCAGTCAAGAGAAAGAAATCACTGCTGTTTGTATTCTTGCACAACTTTGTGTCAAGAAAGTGTTGTACAAACACTTTGTGTTTGTACTTTCTTTTTGTTGTTTTTTTTTTTTGTCATTTTTCCACTCAGTTGGTATCCCACTCATCAGGCATCTAATATCCACCATACTTCTTCACACCACACGATGTGATATCATCACTGTCATCACTGAAGACCATGAAGCACATCAGCAACATGTGAGGCCTTCAGCCCCACCAGGAGAAATAAGAATATTGGGAGGACAGGATGAGATAATGATGGGGGCATGGGTCAGTTGAAGTCAGGGATTAATTGTCTCTTCTGGAAAAAGACATCTGTCTTGAGTAATAAAAATTTATCCTAAACTCCACTGGCATATATACTGGCTCTGAACAGCAGGCGATTGGATATGCAGCTCAGATGTAGATGACTTTGCTGTTGATCATTTTTTGATCATCTTTCTCTGTTCATCCCTCAAGGAGATGAATCCTACCAAAAATTTCTAGAGAAAATACCTAGTAGCATCGGTCATCATGTCTGATAAGATCTAATTCCCTGAGACCCACTGCACTGAACATGCTGAAAATATGGCTTTAAGTAAAGAGGGTGTCTGCAGGTTGATTCAAGTGCTTTGTACTTTGTATGCAAATTGGAATGTGGCTGTGATACATCAAAGTCGAGATTTGTGCAAGTCCAGTTATTCAAACTGCAATAATGGGAGCAGATCTTAAATTCACAAGAATGTGTTTGGAGATCAGTACAGAATTACGGTGCATGAAACAAAAGACAAGTCCAAAAAGGAGCAGATAGTTTAGTGTCTGCAGTAGGTAGATGCCAAAAAGAAATGTTCTTGGGGACTTCACAGCAAATTAGGAGATGAAATTGTATCATTGATTGAAGATGTGCAGTTGAGTTTACTTTTAGCCTTCCAGAATCACTGAGAATGTGGATAATAACAGCAGGTACAGAAATAGGATTGCAATGAGAGGCGATAGAAGCTAAACAGCTATGGCCATGCTTTGAATTTGTCATTCCAGGAGGCTATTAAGAATATTGCAGTCCTTAGGGTAACTTTGAAAACTGTTTACCAAATAGAAAGAAAAAAAAAAAATCTTTGCAAGTGAGAGTGAAGGATCACCAGGATGTCTTCCACATGCAAAGCTTCTAATTTTGAAGCACCCAAATGGGATTCTACGTTTCAAGGAAAAGGGAGATATGAAGGGAAGTAATCATCAGTATACCATCCCATCCCTGGCAGACCCTCACATCTGATGATTTGGTTTCCATCTCTGAGAACCACTTTGCAGGGTAGCTTGCTTCAGAGGCTGTGAAAAAAGCAACCAGTCCCACTGCACTGAAAGCATGGATCCCTTGCAGACTTTACTTTTCCCCTTCACACAGAATCAGGTTAAAAAGTCCTAAAAGCAGCAGGCAGCCTGAGTGCAGCTTTGCAAAGTGCACGACACTTGTGTCATCTCCGTGCCTACAGGCTCAGCTTCCTTTTAAACAGACCTGGAAGATTCTGTTTTCATCCCACCACCTTCCTGTGCATATAACCTATCTCATCTTTTCTTTCTTACCTCTCTCTTTTGGTCTTCTGACGAGACTATCGAGGACTGACTGTCCAAGGCTGCATTTTCCACAAAAGCAGCATCTTGAGGCCAGTAAAGCAAGGGGAAGTTTTGCCATGAACAACTCTGTTCTGTGCTGTTGTGGGCTCCTCATGAGATCTAGGGCTGGATATATCCCTTTCCTTCTGCCACCTCCTCCCTTTAAAACCATTCCTTGCAACTCAGCTCCCTATCCATTTCACAGGGATAGGGTGACCACCAGTGAATTTGAGGTCCCCCTCAAGAAAGAGACCAGTAACTTTTCCATTATCTTTGACTGTGTTTTCAGGGCATTTTCTCTAAATGTGTGCATGTATCTGGAAACATAAGTTCTTCCTTGCAGATATTTGTGTAAGTATCTACATCTGACAGAGAATCTGGTGTAGATGTTGAAGGTGCCTATGGAAGATACCTGGGACAGCCCACACCTCTGATGGGCTGGCAGCCTGGGAGAGCACATAGACATATTGCTTTTTGCTCCTTCTAGCCACCACAGCAAGCAACCTGAATGCATTTGACCCAAGCACATAGAGAAGGATTTAGGAATGCTCACTGCTGCCTGATTAAAAATACTTAAGATTCCTGTCTGACCTTTTTTCCTCATTTCGTTTCACAGGAAAATTACCACAGCAATGCTTCTTGATGCCTGCAATCCAGCATCCAGCAGCCTGTCACCCACTTAGTCCCAAACCAGCGGTGCTCTACGCTTTTCCCTAGGAGGACTTGTAGCTCAGTGACTGGGGCAGTGAATGGTAGATTTAAAGTTCTTGGAACTCCAGTTTAACCTGCAGATTTTCCAAGTAACATTTGCTCAGTAAAACATTTCCAAGAGTGGAATTTACTGTCATAATTAATAGGTTATGATTAGGTCAATAACTTTCATCAACCTAGCTGGGAGAGAACCTATTAATGAAACTGTAAAACAACGTAAACTCTATGGAGAAGATAGGAGGGAGAATTTACAACTTCCCAGAAGCCCTAGTAACTAAAGGGACGATTTACAGGAAGTAAAATGAACCGGGCACCCATAAAACACAACCAAAATTATACCCATATCCAAACAAGACAAATTAAAAAGGTTTAAGTGGATTCCTTTGCCCAAATAAAACAGAGCATCTCAATTGAGAGGAGACATTTCATGTTGCATTTTATGGAGTGCAGGAGGGGAAGATGCATGGAAATGTGAAAGCATATCAAACAGGTCGATAACAAATCAGTGCACGTAACCTGACACTCCTGATTGCCCCATCATTCTCAGTCCTTGAGATGCAGTCTGGTGGCCACAAGGCAACTGCAAAAGATCTAGCCAGTGTATCCAGCAGTGAACTTCCCCAACAAAATCAGAGTACAAAAGTCTTGGATCCAAATTTCAAAGTCCTAATATAAAGAGTATTTAACTTGAAGCTAGTGGAAAGGAATTCTATCCATTTATGATGGCCTGTGGGGGCATTACCCATGGTCACAGAGCAAGCTACTCTGAGCAGTCATTGCCTGAAACAGAAAAATTCTGCTAATTTTTTAGCACACCAGAAGAAACTGTTTCACACTTTCATTTGGGCATGAAATATCAACATCTATGTATGCCAGTTGAGGGATGCTAGGACACCACTGACGGGAGGACAGCACAAATACTAGTGCAGGCCAATTTATCCCTTTATTTAGAGGCAATCTTCCAATATCAAAACATGCCCTAGCTTTCCCTTTGCCTGAGTGTTGTATGCTTTATCTCCAACCATTTTCTACCTTTATTATAAGGAGTCAGTAGCAGCCATGTTAAAATTGGATTTCTTCATTAACATTGGGATTTGAATACCCAAACCCACCAGCTAGCTCAAGGTATTGGGCAACAAAACCCATATTACTGATTTCCTAAATGAATGTCTTCTTCATCTGTGGTGATGTGCTTACGATGTTTTCACCTTGGTCCCTCCAGGAATGGATAAAGACCCCAAAAATATTCTGGTCACTGCACAAGTATGTATATGTATATATTTTTGGGAAAATACCTTGATTAAAACATCTACCCAAGAGACTCTACCACAGTCTTCAGTAAGTTCCTCAAGTGGTTAATTATCCTCACTCTTGTAATTATTGTGTTTATAAAAGCTACTTAATTTGACAAGACCGATTTCCCATAACCCCCTGCTGATTAGCATCATGTTCCTGTAATTCTTTATTAATCGAGTCCTGGTGTGGTGTTCCTTCATTTTGCCAAGGATCAATGGCAGGCAATAATTATTCAAGTCATCCTATTTATACCATTTTAACATGCTGGCACAACATTAGCTTTTCTCCAGCCCTCTGAGTTGCCTCCTCTCTGCCCAGCTCTTCAAGGCTTCTCAAAAACCAATGTTCCTTCATCAGTTTATGCTCTAAGACTTGAATATAGTCAAGATCTGTTTTCATAATGCTTCATATTTTTAAGAGGGTTTGTTAGGTATATCTCATAGTTAATAAAAGCCTGGAATTGGTTCCCTTGCTACAGTCAGGCACGATTTTTTTCTCCCCAAATATGGAAAAAATATTTGTCGAAAATGCATTTCAGTATTGATATATCCACTATTCCTTCCAAGGAGGGATCAATACAAAGGTAACAACAGTTCCTTCTGTTCTCGACATATTTAAATTCTTTACTGTACTTAGATCTACTGACCAGAGACTTCTGGCATTTCTTTGCTCATCTCACTGATCTTCTATAATATTTCCGATGTGTATTTAGTGTCCTCTACTCTTGTATTTTCCATTTGGTGTGTACCTTGCCACTTTCACCTCACCTCGAAGCCAAGCCAATTATTCAGGACAGTGTCACTCTTGATGGAGGATTTATTGCTTTGAGGTAAGATGATTGTTGTTGCTGCTGTTTTAAAGCATCCCCGCTCATCATTTGCACTTTTCAGTTCCATTGCTCCTCTCCTCTCCTCTCCTCTCCTCTCCTCTCCTCT
>JAVCKT010015967.1:0-28603 GCA_032273925.1 Rhynchotus rufescens
GTCTACAGCCAAGATCCTCAGGCTACAACTTCGCCAACAGTGATTTCTGGCCTGCGAGTACCTTCAGTGCGTTTTGTGGAAGCACAGCACTGGTACAAGGATGGAGTACTGCTAGATGCTACCCTGAACTGTGTAAGTACACCTGTCCCACTGCAACTATTGCTTCTGTGCCATCCCTGGCCATCTTGCTTCCTCCCACAGCTGCAGATTCAGATGCAACAAAAAGCTGCACTGCTAGTTACACTATAGGCCTGTGACAAAGCCATGCCAAACTGCTCATGTGTTGGGCTCATGTTATGGGCTCATATGTCAAACCCACAAAGTCATCTTCATCTTTCTTCTCAAGAGCTCCATCGACTGCTGTACTACCTTGTTTCACCAAGGTGCAAAGATGTACACACGCACCCCAATAGCCTAAACCCTGCTTGGCAGCTCCTAAGCTAACGTTGCTTTTAACACCAAAAGTCAGGCCTTAAAAATTAAAGTGAGAGAGTAAGACATTTTCATTCTTTCCTGCCTACCTTGAGCACACTGCTTTACAAATTGAGCTGGCCAGGCAAAAAGCTAATTTTGGATTCTGTGCCCCTAAGAGATTGTCGACCGTTGAGCGGCAAATGCAATGAGGAAGAACAGTGACGCATACGGGCAGTAGTAATTTAGATTTAAGGTATAGATTGTTGGCTTAAAAGGTTGCCCAGGTGCAAATGGACAAAGAGTAAGTGGAATAATCAAATTCACCCAGATGCACTATAAAGAAAAATCTTAGTGTTTTCTAGTTTTAAAAACTAACCCAAGAAAAAACAAACTGGTCTGAAAAATCTAGCTAAGGGCAACCTTAAAGGAATGATTTTTTTGCGTGAAAAATTGGCCACACTAACACAATCATTTCCTCCTATTTAAGGAGGTACTTTTAGTGGGTTTCAGATCCATCCGCCTGACCCTTCCAATAGCATCACTGGTGGGAGGTTAACATTATTAACAACACAGTTACAAGAAATTAAAGTAGATTGGCATGAACCTTATAAGTCTCCGTAACTTATTATTCCTCCTGCAAGTCATGCCTGTGTGGAGCACCTGGTATCCCCCAGTCGATTTGCACACCTGATTAGCACGGGGAGGCAGAGCTGGTGGCTCACCAGTCCTGGACTAGGGTACGAAATCTCAGAAGAGGGTTTTTTCTGTTCCTAGATACTGTCAACACATAGCACAAGCCTTGTAAACAGTCACGCATCTTTTCACCCTCTTGAATATATTAAACTCAACACTGTTGCTATGCAGTAGGTCACTTCAAGTTTGAATCACTTTAGCCAGCTTCTTGTAGGATTTGTGGCTGCCCGGGACGCTTCACAACTTGCTCAGCATCCTTTCCTTACTGGACATAGCAGCAGATGGGTGAAAATGTTCCTTCCCAAGAGTTTCAATCAGAAGAGGTGGTGACAAGCATGAGCCAATAAACTGCAACTCTTAATACTGTTTCCAAAAACTAAAACACCCCAGAACTAACATGCAAAAAAAAAAAAAAAAAAAGGCAACAAGAAAAAAACAGATGAATTAAGTGATACAAGATGGAGCCTTCCACACAAGCACCTAGTTGTAGTGAAATATCCCAAGATCTGGGGCAAAAACAAAGGCACATAGATGGTGGAGGTGTGAATTAGCCTGAAGAGGAGGACACCAAGTCACAGAATTACAACTATCAAAACGACCACTAATTCAAAAGAAGAAAAAAATACATTATGGTCACAAAACACGCATGTCTTACCAGCTTTCAATTTATTTCAGGGTCAAAACCCAGCTGATTGGCACAAGATTAAAGCAAACAAAAGGTTCATACAGGAAATGCTCCTCTAACTTGCTTTCAAGATCCTATCATAAACAAGCAGTTTAAATCCAATTGCAGAACTGTACAGTTAATTCTGAAGAGCAAGAAATATCTAAAGACCTGCCAATCACAGCTTGCAACAAGCTGGATTCTTATTATAAAGACATGTAGTAGGCATCAAAAAATAGGTAAGACTATTTGAAAAGCTAGAGAAAGTCTTGACATATTAGATAAGGAAAAATGAAGGTAATTATTGAAAGAATTAAAAGTTTTAACATTTTTTTTTAAAAGGTGATTAAAATTAAAACTAGAAAAGCTCCCCGTATAATAGAAGTTGGTCTACCTATTACCAATTCCTTTTTTTATAAACATTACCAAGTATTTCATTTAGGCATACAGAATTACACAGAACTGTGCTTGCAATGCACAGACAGCAAAGGGCCATGAAGCGATGACTTGGGCAACACGAGCTCTACCACGGTCTACAAACGGAGCAGAATCCATTCACATTCCTTAGTCCTGAGAGCTCTACCACAAACCTTTCAAGCCCAGTTCTGTTCTCCTGGTGGTTCCCTAAATTCAGGGCCCTGAGAACAGCCTCAAACATATCCCACCCCTCAGGGTAAAGAATGACAACACTTAAGATGATTCTTGGGAAACAAAGTGAAAAGCATACAGATGATTTAAGCATCTTAGACCAGACTATAAGCATATGGACAGACTGATTATCAGACTACTGTGGTAAGGAGAACAGTAAGCTATCCAATATATATTCTTAACATGCTCAATTTTTCCTGGTCTAACAAAACCAAAGTAGTTTAAGGGGCATACTTAAAGCAGTCTGCCATTGCTAGCATATCTTCACACATCTCTAACCACCAGGGATCTGCTCATTTACCTAATGGCTTTCACTGACATATAGACCACGCTATGGGCATCCCCTACAAAGAGGGAGATTTAATAACTCCATTTAATAAAAGACCACTGCCAACCACAAGCCACACTTCTATTAAGGGAGGGGTTTTAATCAAGGCCTTGCCGTACTTGTCTAGTTGGGCTCTGTGTCCATAGCACTATCAGGAAGAGCCAAGATCTCACTACTACACTTTGCTAATAGGGTTGTTTGGGGTAACACAGCAATCAGTTCATCAAGATCTTCCATTATGCAAGCAGCTCTGGGAGCAGCGTCATATTTAAGGTTGTTTTGAAGAAGCCTGTTCTGCAAGTGATGAGGAGGACACAGCAGACAGCTCTGCATATATTGAGCAACTCCTACAGGAGCTGGCATTCCCCCTGCCCGATCAAGGGCACAGGCCTTCCCCAAGTCCCCATCTCCTGCCCTGCCATCCTGCTTCCACCAGCATCAGAAACAACAGCAATCACTTGCCCAGCACTATGTGGAGCTCCTGAACCCTGATGGTTCTGAGTAACACGCTGCTTTCCCATAGCACCTTCACCACTTTGTTGCAGACTTGGTCTCTTTGGATAATTCGTGCATTACTTCAGATTTCCAGGGCTGCGGTGGAGTTAACAGCTTGCCTGACAGTAAGTATTTACATTAAAGTATTTAAGGCCAAACAAACTTTATCTCAACACTTGCCTTTCAGACGTACATTTAGAATAGACTCATCTTGCTCTGGAAAGGATCCAAATAACCAAGCCAAGGCACAGCAAAACTTCCCTGTGACTGTTGATCTACAAAGGGGTCAGTCTGTCACACTGAAGTTTAGAGCATCACTTAAGTACAGCATTGATGAATGCATGTAGATACTGCCAATTCAAAAAAAACTCAAAGCAATGCTCAAATGGGGGTCTATCCCATTATGCCACCTCCTCCTTGAAGGACTTAAGCCATACTCTGTGTGTACACTCGTCTTTCACTGCTGGCTGGCACAGATGAGCCCTTCGGTCCCTCCTCAGCACTAGCAGGCGAGGCAGACATGACCTCCAGTCTCATCAGGATGTGGAAATCCCGCTACCAGCAAGGAGGACGTGGCCAAAACAAGAGTTTGGGGAGCACTGCAATACTGATTTCAACTCTGGGTAGATAAGTCTGATGATTTATATGGGAATCAGGAATTAAAGGAGGTGGCACCTCCATCCCTGTTTCCATCCTCACATGCTCCACGTGCACCTCAGCAGTGCCAGCACTTTTGTCCTTCCCACAGCTGCGAGGAGTCGGGCTCTCCATCACCATTCAGCTACCAGCAAAACTTTGGTACCAGAGCCGAGAGGGTGGCCAACAGGAGGAGCAGACAGCTCAGAGCCCATGGCACAAGCAGGCGCTCATGCATCTCCATGGCGGGGGATGCGGGATGTGCAGGCCCTCAGTGCCGCTTCATCATGGCCCTGTGGTGCACTGACCCATGAGTCAGGAGCTCCTCAAGACCGAACATGTGGTTGGACAGGCCCCGCTACTGCTAGGTCAGCACGCATGCCAAGCATGGGGAAGGGGACACCATGAGGAGAAGGCCCACTCAGCACCTGTGGGTGGAAGGACATGGGCTGGCCTCATCCACGAGTGATCAGGCACGAGATGCAGCCACGCAACGCTCCACTCATTTGAGGCCAGTAAACTTCCACTTTGTGGCCCCGATGAGAGGGATAAGCCTCAATTTGAGGAAAGAAAAGCTCCCCAGCACGGCCATCTTGAGCCATCATCCTGACGGGATGGGCGAGGTGCTGGCCCGAGGGAGGGAAAGCCGGAGCCGCGAGCGCGGCGTCTCGGGAGGCAGGATAACCAGATCCCCGAGCCGGGTGGTAAGTGCCTTAACGAGAATCCAATAAACAACCCGTAGTTACCTCTGCAAAAATAAACAGCTGCTAATGAGTGAAGCGGGGTGCCTTCCATATCCTTGTGGAAGCATCTTGTGGCACGAGTATCTCCAAGGGGCACGGGGACGGCGCAGCACCCATGTCTGGACCCCACCAACCAGCACACGTCAACACTCAGAGAAGCTACAAGTTTGGGTCAAGTTCAGGGAGAAGCAGCAGCGTCTCCAAGGCACAAACCCAAAGCGGGGAACTCCTCCAGCTCCTCCAACAACACTTCCAAATATCCTAAACTGCTTCCAAATATCTTGATTTTTAGCAGAGAAACCCTGCAGTCATCTGCTCCAAGGCTGACAGGTGCAGATTTAATCTATTTAATCCAGTCCACTTAAAAATGAATATGCCTAAAGTCATTTACTGTATTATTCTGTGAGATTTTCCCTGAACTGCCTGTTTTTATTTATTGATTTTTAAATAAAGTTTCTAATTTTGCCTAGGAACTTTGGAAGATTTTCTGCTTTCTTGTTGCTACACACGAGGCCAAACCAGAGCCAGGGAACTGAGCAGTCATACAGAAACACTGGAGAAGAGGGCTGTGATACAAGCTGTTGCAGTACATCCACACAAGAGCAACAAGTGTAGATCAACTCCAAGAAGAAGACATCTGCAAAGATAATCGCAATTCCCAAATGGATGCAAATACACCTGAATCGAGTCTCGAGTCTGTAATAGCACTCGTGAGCATGCCAGCATTGCGGGTTTTGTCAAGCAAAGCAGTTAAGCTTTCACTTATATCCCTTCCCACGTGGGTTTTGCTATAAATGAGTGGTTTTCACCCACATACAACTTCATGAGGCACCAACAAGCCCTCAAACACCCCATCACCAAGGCGGTTTCGCTGCCTCGTGAGCCAACGCGTGGCCTTCATCTTCCCTCCACGACACTTCCCTCCCAGACACGCACATGAGCTGCCCCTCAGACCGATCCCAAGGAAATACTACCAAATAAGAACAAGAAAAAGGGAGGGGGAAAAGGCAGATTTTGCTATGTTTCTACCATTAGGACATTTAAAACATATTTAGGAAGTGTGTTACGTCTTGTTTGCCTCTGGAAGTTTGTTGTTTCCCCTCTGCTTTGCCACAAAGAGATATTTTCTTACATTTATCCCATGCCTTCTGGATAGGAAAAAATATAATAATAATAATAATAATAATAATAATAATGCGAACACCCAGTAGCAGAGCAGCCTGCAGCTCGACCCCGTACCTGCGACTGCTGCGGTTGGGCAGGCGGCCAGCCGGCTCGATGGGCTGCAGCACAACCTGGGGCCTGGGGATCCGCGTGGGAGCAGAGGCGGGCGCCGCTTTCCCGAGCGGATCCATGCTGCGAGGGCGGCAGCCGCGTCCGCGCCGCTTCCAACTCGGCTTCGGAGCGGAGCCGCTGCCTGATCCCGGCCGATCGGGCGCCGCTCGCGTCCTCTCCTCCCAGGCGGCCGCCGGAGCTGCTGCGAATGCCACCGGGGCGTCAGGAGCAGCGTGCCAATGAGCCGCCCGTCCACGCCTGCATCACAAGCTGCACAAGCGCCGCTTCCAACACCCGGAGGAACAGGAATAATTAGAAGTAGGAGCCTCCCGGAGCCTGCGCCAAAACGTTAGCTCAACTCTCGGCCACGGGGAGAAAAGCAGCTCCCAATGGAATGCTGGAAAGGAGGAGCACAACGGCACGCTCGCACCTCGATGTTGTGTTTCTAATATGCAAAGGAACGTCAGGAAAAGCAGCAAGACTCTGCTGGAGGATCACGTGGGATGGAGAGGGAGGCTGAGCATTCAGAATAAGGCAAATTCAGCATACCAGGTCATAGCTCCACAGTGAGTAAGCTGGGGCTTTATGAAAGACACTGGTGTCGAAAGAGCAGCACAAACGTGTAACACCCACAAAGGGCATTTTGCAAGTTCCAGATGCTTCTTCCAAAATTTCAGCAACTGGCAAAGCATGCAAGCGTGCAGGGATAGAGCTACAGGATTCCCCATCTCCCTGGCTGCAGAAGGTTTTCACATTAATTCCCCCACACACAGACTTTCCATTCTTCTTTTCCACCAAGCCTCCATTCACAGTATTTCTGCAACTTCCCTTTCCTCTCATTTTCATTATTCCCAGTCCCTAAGTGACAGGGACAAACGTGTGAGTCGTTGAGAGCTTCCTGGAGAAGAACATGAGGTGTTCTCTGGAAAACTACCTGTCATAAAAGCATGCAAAGAGGCCATCTCACATTAAAGTCCTATTTCTTACCCATTAATACAGCCCTTTTCCCAGCCCCTGCTCTAACCTAGATGCTTGCACCCTACCTTGCAGAAATGCACCTAACTTGTTGCAGGAGTCACAATACTTTAGTGCCTGAATTCAGGGCACAATCCACTTTCATACCTTCAGAGAAGCTTGGGTAGGAAAAGCATCACATGCCAGCTCTGCCCTAGGAAATGTCCCCATTTAGCTTATTCACTACAAGGGGTCAGCCCTAATGAGTATTGAAGGAATGGAAATTCAAAATTCTAAGCCATTCCTCTCCCTTTTTTTGTCATTCAGGTCATAGCTTCTCCCACATCAGTGCTGAACTGAGATGAACCCCAGGACACATTAGGCTGGACGAGTCTCGAGAGACCTTCAGCTGGTGAAATTCATGGTTAAAATGAAAGCCCATCCGTGGGCTACAGCTTTCACCGCAGTAGGAATTTGGACATAAGCAGCGTATGACAAAAACAGAGCCAACACTAAAGACCTGACTGTCATGCTAAGAGCAATAAGAACTACACTGTTCTTCTTGCTCAGCTCCACGAGCCAATGGAGGGTGCAAAGGATCAGAGGACAGAGGCGCAAGCTGCACTATGTGACTGCAAAAGCTTCCCAAGTTTCTGAGACACTGGAGATCAGAGCAAGGAGATGAGAACAACAAATCCACTTCTGAGAGGAGATGCAAATACTCTAAGCTTTGATGTTTTTAAACTAGCTCAAGAAAACATGATCTCTACTATTTTCCATGCAGGACTTTGCCTTTCCAAAAGGCTTTGTACCAAGCTCACCTTATTCTGAAACAAGGTTTGTATTTTGGGTCACTCCTCATAGACACACGTAAGCTGCCAACGCTAGAAGGAGATGGCCACAACAACCCGTAACTACATTTCTTTTGTTCCTCAGCCATGTTCCTTCTCATTAAACTTTTTCACAACCTCAATCAGTTGCTTTTAGGTTTTGACAGCTCTTGAGAGACAAGCTGAATAAGTTACTAATACGACCTACCTGCATTGTCCTAGGTTTCTAAAGCAACAGAAATCAGCAACAAACCAGACAAACCTCAGCCTTGTTGCAAAACTGTGAAGTATTTAAAGCACGCAGAAAGAAAATGGAATTTCCTAAACAGTACATGCAACCTTATTTACTGCTACAAAGCAGCAGAAGCTAGTTATTTAAAATTTAAACTCTGCTTGATAATGAGGTGCAGTCGTACAAACATCTACAGCCTTTCACGTATTTACTCCTTTCTGCACTCTGGTTACTGCTGGTATTAAAGAAAGGGAATCAGCAAACTTATTGCCCAATTTGTATGAAAGGAGGTGGAGAAATAGGACACAGAGGCAAACTGACTCTGGAGAGAGGACAGACTGAATCAAAACATGAGCTTATTACAACTCTAGTTCTGAGTTTTGTTGCACGTTCCACAGGACAATCTCACTGACATCACTCGCTATGCGCCAAGCTCGCTGGGCTGAGATCATCTAGATCCCGGGAGCTGAACCCTAATCAAATATGGAGACAAGGAGACATACCAAGGCTCTCGGCATTCAGTTAATGCGAATGAATCACTGGTACAGGCCCAATGCTGGTAACGTCAGAGCTTTAGTGCATGAGTTATTTCTGAAGGTATCTATATGCCCTGCCAAATCCATGTGACTTGGCTTGTTCAATAAACCCCTCCTCTTCTCTCTCTCTCTTTTTTTTTTTTTTTTGAGCCAAAAAGATAGGTTAAAAACGTTCCAAATACACTCAGATAGTTGGAAACTTCAGCTCAGCAGAGCATGTAATTCTAGCGATCTGGAATGTGTGGGAATCTCCCCGGGGACCTCAGGATCTCTGTTGGTCTGGGACAGCCTCATCCACACACGGGCACTGGGAAGAGCTCCACGCTGCTGCCTTCTAGTATGTGCAAGGCCCACGAGCTGCTTCACAAGGTATCAAGCCAGTTTTTCCATCTTCCTGCCACCCCCCAAAAGCTTCTTTAATTAAAACAAATAAAAATAAAAATAAAATGCAAGTGAAAGACACTTCTTCCTGGAGTGAAAAATTAAGACAGCTTAAAATCCCTTACACTGTGTTTTTCCTCCAGAAAACTATGTTCCTTTTAAAAGCACATAACAAGAAAATAATTAACTCCACTTCTTTACACATCAAGAAAATCCTCAAGCAGTGCTATCTATCAATCAGGCGGCTTCATTAAGATTAAGAGATTACTCTAGTTTCTGGAGTCACTCAGGCGCTCCGGGTGCCCAAGCCCCAGCTTGTTTGCAGCTCAGCAGAGGCAGAGCTTGAGCTGTGTCCTGGTGTTGGGTGCTCAGCACCAGTCCCATCCAAACAGCAGACACTACATCATGCCTGGTGTCCCCATCAACGTGTCATCGTGCTGGGAAAGATCCCCAAGCTCTCCCAGGGATGCTGCTATCGGGTCAGCACAAGCAAGTAGGTGCTTCCCCATCCTCAACTCCACTCAGCTTCCATAACCTTCCCTGCTCCATCCACATGGCGAGGGCTCAACCACCACTGGGCAGACCCCACTTACCATAAAGCCCCACCTGTAGCCACCAGCTACGTGCCAGAGCACATAATCTGCTTTACTGCAGCCATGAGCAGTAGCAAACAGAGGATTAGGGCTTCAGCAAGAGCAGATGACTCTAAGCAGAGATCATTTGCCTGTGGTTGCCTATTACCTTGCATAGGAGGAAGAAAACAAACACAAAAACACACACATACAAAGAAAAACCACAGAGGGCACTAGAAACTAGCACTAGTGGTGGTGGATGATGCCAAAGCTAGAGCTGCTCCATCACATCATGCTCAGCTGCAGCGGCTCGGAGCTGCAACCCGCACCCAGCACAGCTGAACGTGCAGCCGCCTCCGCTCTGCCCACCACCTTGCCAGGGGCTACCACCCATCCCAGGCATGACGGGACCGTGCTGGGGCCTCCTCAGCTGCTGCTGCTGCTGCTCAGAGCTGGGCACAGCTCCCCAAGCCCATAGGAATTTTGCCCAAGAAGGCAAAAGGAGTCAGCAAGAAGATCCAAGACTGTGGTTTGCAACCCGGCTTTCCTTTTGCCCCACCATAGGTCTAAACTGGTGCACAGGGATCGAGATGAACAGAAACGGGAAAAGCATTAATGAAAGTTTGGTTTTACAACTAATTTGGGACAAATATCAAAACCCCAAAGATTATTTACGTGCATTTTAGTACCTCGCATAGAGGCCAGAAGCCACAACGCTAATGGAAACCAGTGTCCTGGAGACTGATGGATAATGTCACGGTTCAGGGAGTGAGGGAGGAGGAAAAACCCAACACCGTTCAAACATAGATGTACACTTAGATAGCCGACCTGCAAAGTTGCTTAGAACTAATTACTACTGTAAATAATGTAATTTAAAGCACCCAAAGCACTTGCACTGCTCAAGGAAGAGCTCTAACAATAGCAGGAAGTCCTAAGACACAGCAGCTATTCTTAACACACAAAAACACTGATCCCAGCAAATAACCAAAAGTTATTTTCTAACCTAAACTGATTATATTTCTGCCTCCTGGGCATTTTCAGGCTAGATAAAATTAGAAACCTTAGCAGGTTTCTGCGTATGCCCTTACTTAGCTTCCTGTTCAAACACGTGCCTGACTCTGCTGGAGGTTGTGCCTTGCAAAAACCATCACTCTCGCTGAGCCCTAAGGGCAGAAAAAAAAAAAAAGTGACAGATACCAGAGCCACCAGCATCACAGCCACCAAGCTGCTGGTTCACTTCCTTTGAAGGCAAGGGGTTATTATTGCTGTGGCCAGGCGACACTCCTACCCATCACTTTTAGGTGACGGGAGGCAGATGTGACAAAATTAGCAGTCACTTGCCCATGTGGCTAATGAGTAACAAGTGTCTCATATCAGAGGCACTCAGATGTGGAGGTGAGTCAGGCTGGTTCACACAGGCTGGGTCCCACAGTGTGGACCCAGTTGAGCTTCACCCGCACAATCGGTGGAGGCTGCACTGCAAGCTCTTATGTTTTCTCCATTTTCATAAAAACAAGAACGAGCAAGAGCTCCAATGTCAAAGCTGGCAACCCAGAACACGTCACAAACCTCATTTGATTTTGGCAAGCTGTGTTTTCTTCTTCCTGTTGGGAAACGCATAGAGCCAACAAGTGGGAAGAGTGTCAGAAAGGGACTGTCTCCTTCTGCTATGCCAGTTCCCAGGCCAAGGACGTGAGAGATCAGGCCATCACCTTGGTTATTTCCTGCACCGGGATCACGAGCAGCAATTCCCAGTGCCAGGATGGCTTCCATGGGCTGAACTCACTGTGAGTCAGGTTGTTTTTTTGAAAACCCACGGGAGTTGCTGCCCAAAGAATGCCAAACATTTACTCCCAGAAGAAGTCATGCACGCGGCGGAGCTCCACCATCAGCACAGAGAGCACGGTGGACAACTACCAAGGTTATGAGGCAGCTAAACGAGAGTCACTGAGAGCTGACTCAACTCAAATAACCTAGAGCAAGGATAGGAGAAGACAGAGAGGGGAAAAAGTAGGAGTGATCTGATCATAGCTTCAGAACTAAATGTTTCAATACGGCCAAAGTGAAATACCTAAGGGTCTGAGTCTGGACAAAATACAAATGCAGCTTACAAAGTAGTATTTGTTTGCTTTAGAATTTGTTTACTAAAGATCCACCCAAACTTAAAACAAACAGACTCTAGAAGTTTTTCTAATATTTCAGTTTAGCTGAATCTACTTCAGAGATTAGGCTAGGCCCTCCTCCCCATTACCAAAGCTTGTCCTGTTGAACAATTATAATAAAAACTGAACCCACTTACCTATCCAGAGAAGGAATTACTCAACAGGTCCCGTGAATTGTCACAAGGGAGGTTATTTGCAGCTTGCAGTACTTCTGGTATGGAACATTTCCTCAAAAATCAAATGCCCCAGGCTCATCTGTGGGGAAGATATCAATCAGATGGATGTCGATCACCTGAGAATCTGATGAATCAGACTGCTCTTAGATGAGCAAGGAAAGAGTCCCACTAATGCTGTTAGAGGAGTCTTACAAATCAAGATGTGGTGCGACTGCAACTGCACCCTGGGTCTGCAAATCCCTGCATGGCCCCATCAGGGAGTCGTCTTCTCCTTCACACTTGTCTGTGCCGGGGGAGATGACGAGCATCCTATGATTTGTATTTATGGTCATTCTCTTTTTTTTGTCCTTTAACACAGGCAGAGTTAGGATAAAAACAGGATTGGCCTTCCAGAGACTCAGGAATTAAAATATATAAATACTAGTCATCTATCACCCTTTCTGCTGCACTGAATCCTCGCTTTAAAGCCACCACACACAGCTTTTCTACCCCATTTTCAGCTCCAAACAGTGCAACAGCTGGAACGGAGCTTGCTGAGAAGCCTGAAAGCGATTTCACAACACAACTAGCACCTCTTATGGAGCTATTAGTAGTTAGGGCTTGGTTACCTCACTAGGAGTGGGTTTGTTTTTCCAAAATAGTCACCATTTAATCCCATGGGTCTTCACGAAATCCAAAATTCAAGTATTTCCAACATCATCTAGTAGGAGCCAACTAGGGGAAATGAATAAAGTTTACTAGGAACATTTTGAAGGGACTTTATAGTGAAGGATTTAAAGGCAGAAGAGCACAGGGTAGGTGAGGCGAGTTGTGTAAGATCAAACAGACCTGGACCTGTTCAAAGGTCCAGAAGCTGGACTGGTACCTGCAAATCCCCCTTGCTGTTTACTGTTTTATAAAAATCCACTGTTCCAAATAAAGGGCAGAAGAAGGGAGAGTCACAGAAATCTCTATCAACTGGTGTTGCAAAATAGCTCCTTATTTTTTCCAGTTTACACCCTGTGTGCAAGTTCAGAATAATGCAATACTATTTCCAAAGGAAAAATACAGACTTTGAAGGTCATCCATTGAGCAAGAGCTTCATCAAATACAACAAGATGCAGAAATCTAATTCGGACTCACAGTAGAGCTGAAAACTACAGCCATTTTATATTTTAAATCTAAAAGCATACGCACAAGCAGATGAACTACAGCTGTTATGGTTTAATCACACAGCTCTAGCAAGTCTGATGAACTCCTATAATCAAGAAAATTCAAGATGTTATAACCAGGCTGGTCTAAGCAACAAAACACCTGAGTACAATGGAGATTTTTCTGACATGGGCATCATTTTACCTACTATTTTTGTCAGAAATCATACTCATTCCAAGGGACAGCCTCTTGACCTTACAAAGACTAGATTTTCTTTGCCATCTGCTTTGTTCACCCTGACAACAAAGCAATGCTGATCCATTACAAAACTGAACCAACCTCACTAGAGCAGCAAAGCCTTCAAGCAGGAATTCTTTAGTTCTACTCATTGATTTGTCCCCTTGTTAAGGTTTTTCCTGCTAACATATTGTTGCAGCTAGAAAGAGCTTTGCACGAAGCCATTCTCCCCCAAAAAACCCTTTTATTTTCCCCCTCAACAACGTGTGCTGGTATTTAATAGAGCCTTGAATTCTCCCAACTGACCTTGGAGCTTTGTGCTTGCTCAGATGTCTTCCTGGCCTGGAAACATCCGGCAGCTCCAGGCCTATTTTACGCTGGCCAAGAATGAGTAGGAAGCATGAGGTGAACAAACTCTCAAACTCTTGAATGAAGGACATCAGAATGAGTGCTCCCTGAAGGTATCCTTCCTCTCTGCTATGCAGAGGAAATAACCACATCTAAATACAGCTGTTACCTTTATCTCCTTTTACCCTTCTCAAGTCCAAGCTGGAGCGAGTCCAGGATTCTGGAGCGTTTGACCACAACAGCTGCATCCCAAATCAGCTGCGGGGATGTATCTGCTGCTGCCTCATGTCCACCTTCCGCTACGAGGCATGCAAGGATTTCCTTCCACTGTGCGAGCCCGGCGCTTGCAAACATTAACATTGTCTGAGCTTTACCTTGACCGAGAAAAACAACTTTCATCAGCACACTCGTATTTACTTGTTGCCCAAAGAGGATATCCTTCCAGTTCCACTATATACTGCCCACCTGCCATGGACCTAGCAAGGGCTGCAGACCTTAAAAATCTTCACTTAATGTTCACTTTAAAATCTCTTCCATTGCCTTCCCCTGCGCTACAGGAGAGCTTGATAAAGAGCAGGTAGCTTCTTCATAGCTCTGTGTATAACCCTCCCTCCTGCTCATAAAATTTACTCTTAATTAATAGAATCCAGTGATAAAGTAAGATTTTCAGCTGCATGAATCTAGCAAGCAGGGTGTTTTAATCACTTATCATACTTAGTCTCTTTCTCCACATTGCAAGATGGTTTGCTACTTTGTGTGGTAGAAGATTATCCTGCACCGTGTAGTCATGTAAGAGAATCAACTACCCACTGTTTGGGAATGCCCAGGCATGGGATTTTCCTCTACCTTAAGCCAAGGGACAATAAATTAACAGGCATTGGAGAAATCCAACTCGTATTTCCCCGAACCCCCTTCTTGGGGCCTAATGAAGGCACCAAGTCAGCATTGCTCTCCATCAAGCTTGCAGCCTTGCACTGCACTCATCCAAGTGAAGCACACACATTGCAGACACCACCTTCATGAGCAACCATGAATCTACCAGACAGCCTGACCAAGACATCCATAAATCAGACACTCCCCACTCAGGGTACATGCGACACTGGCCTAAACTAGTCCAAAAAACAGGTTCTTTCTCAAGACAAAGTAAAGCCTCTCACACAAGCTTACACTGAAGAGTACACTGGGCTTGTGCCATTAAAAAAAAAACAGCACAACAGGATTAAGTGATGAGCAAAATCAACAAGCAGGAATTCATACGCGAAAAACGTGCTCAGAGCTCAGTTGTTTACGACAATGCTGAGGACTCAACTGCGTGATGGACTCAACTGCGTGATGGACTCAACTGCGTGATGGACTCAATGTCATTTCTTAGGTTCAGTCTCCACCAAATGCTGGGAGTCTGCATGTTCACATGGACATCACAGAACAAAAGCCACAAGACCCAGTTCTAGTAGCCAGGGACACAGCAAATTATCACAGGTAGACAGTGCTTCATGTTATAGAAGACTAAGTGAACAATTAATTGGACAACTAAGTTGTCCAATTTAATCCTTACTGGCCATTATAGGGGAAAATTGAAGATTCCCCATAATTTATTCCTCTAAACCTTTGAAAGAACATGAATGATAGAGATCAGAGCACTGCCTATCTTAAAAGGCCTGGATAATTGTACCAAGTGGCTGTCCCTTTGTTTTTCTGCATGATAATGAAGTCCCCTTCCCCAGGATTTAATGAAGAAGAAACCTCCAAAAGAGAGCACCAAATGTTGTGCGCTGCTCAACAGTCCCAGCCCAAGCAGCTTAGGGGCTGGAGCACACTACGCAGATGGAAATAATTACTTAGGAGGGGAAAGAAGCCCTGCACACATGGAGCAACATTTCACTCAAACCGAAGCCTCCCACCACCAACACATTCCAGACTCCTGGAGTAATCGACTTTGGGGAATATGTTTTCAGCTACATCAGCTTTCGTGCTTCTTTCTCCAAAGTTCTTCGCAATCCCAGAACACACTCCCCTAGCAAGCTGACCTAATGGGAAAGGATCATCTTGCCAAACAGCAACAAGTACCAGAAATTGCTATCAACAACTGAATCCAGAATCTCCTTACAGACCTAACTTACCAAGCAACAGGTCTAGTTTCAGACAAGATTTTCACTAGGCAAAACACCTGGAAGAACTTATCCCTGTAATTAATAATGCTCTGAATGACTTCTACTAAAAGTCTATGGTATAACATAAGGAATAAATCATACAGGTGATGCTTGATATTTCAATGGTTTTCCTCGGTAATCATTTTCTTGCTTTCATTAAATATCTTATTGCCAAACAGAACGTACACTCCTGTCTGACAGCAATTAACTTGAGGCTAATTTAGTACTTAATAAGTCACGTACCTTATGAGCTCAAAAACATGTTTCTTAGAAAGAAACATCAACATAACAGAAATGGATACTATTGATAGCTTAGAAAGATCTAATTAAGGGCAGCCTTTCAAGTCAGCTGCATAAAGACCATCCCATGTATCACGTTGCAGAACAAAAAAATAACTCCAGCAGGTCTCAATTAAGAAACCAGACCAGAGGGATTTCACATTTGCAGCAGGAGGGCTCATGCATATTACAGCTAAGACATTTTTATGACTCCAACTGAAAGCACTTAAACTGCTTAGAGCAGAAGCACATGGGCCATAGCACTCCCCATTAGCAAGAGGGTTTTTTTTCCCCATCTTCTCCTGAATTGTGTGCCCCAAAAATCACAGAAAGCTAAAATATACCGTGTACTTGATTATGCTTCCTAGCCTTCAAGTTTTGAAGCAATGATTGTATGAGCTGGCCAATAACATTTAAGATTTTTTTCCTTTGTACAGTATCAAATCAATAAATAAACCAACATTTCTTGCTCAGCCTGAGAGCTGCTGGTGCTGCGCCCTCTTGGGGCACGAGGCGCCACGAGCCAAGTCTCGCACGGTATTTTTCTGCATCCCGCTGAACGCATGAACCGCCGTTGCCCTTGACTAAAAACACATGTTGGAGCCGTTAAATCATCCCACTCCTCGGGGAGGAGGATGCAAGAAGCCCCAGCAAACGGCCCCGCAGCAGCTGTTACCCAGCGAGGCTGCTGACAATTCAAATATCGCAACGCGCTGCAGTGACTTCTCCTCAGGCTGCCCGACACGTCACCCTTTGGGCACGTTTAACACCTCATTCCATCCAAACACAGGAGGTTACTCGAGTTTATGCTGAAGTGGAGCTTAGACTTTTTTTTATCAGTTTCATACAGAATTTTGAGCTCAGAGGAGGGGGAAGAAACAGAACGAGTTTGAGGTTTGAAGTCTACACTTCTTCCTAGCAGAACCTTAATCACACAAGCTCTCATCACCCCTATAACATACCGCAAAAACCTGTATATTGCAGGCAAGGGGGATGTGGGGAGGATCAAGTGATGGGCAAAAGGTCATTGAACATCTGTGGCACAGCAAGTAGAGAGGAACACAGGCAGCTTAATCTCAGGCAAAGGAAAATACTGAAGTACAGCTGAAAGAAGAAATCCTGAGGCAGGAAAAAATAAATATCACTAAGTGACTAAATATCACTCCAGGCTACTCAAGCCAAGTTTTGGTAGCAAACTTTTTCAGTTAAGGAAACAGCATAGATTGTCCCTGGAGCTGCAAGAAGTGAGTACGAGAAGCGATTGCCTTGCCCAGCAAACACCACCTCACAAGTAAATTAAATCCAAGACTATCGGAAAAAAAAGTCTTTTTTTTTTTTAAACAAAGCTTTTATCCCAGCAAACAAGCTATTGCAAGAAGCAGCTGTACGACAGCCTGCAAGCTTGGGAGCCCTAACCTGCTGCTCATGCTCAGAAAACACCTTTTGCAATAGCAAAGGGGACACAAGAGCCAAGGGAACCTGAAGGTCGCTGATGGTATCAGGTATTTGTGGACTACAAGGAAGCTGCAAGGCCACGTTCGTGCTGCGGATTCCAGGCGTGCAGCAAAGCGAGGCATCCGAGACGACTGAGAGCTGCACTGGGGGGAGTATTTAACTTAATATATGGTGTGGATAGAGAGTAAGAGAGCACTGATTGTTCATTTTCCTAAAAAGCGGAGGTGAAGCCTTGGTGCCCTTTGGAGTTCTGTAGGGATCAATCCCAGCTGTGCTTCTGTTTCCCATGGAGGACCTGCACAGAACCCCCCTTTTCCTCGAGTATTTATCCGGGATGCGTTTCCCATAGCCTGGGGACAGGGAAGTGAGTGACGCTCCGCAGAGCTGCGGTCCTGGGGAACTCCGAGCAGGCTTCTCAAGCGGGTTTGCCCGCTTTACGCCCTGCTATTCCAGGGACACCGCAAGCAACGGGCAGCCCAGGCGAGTGAAAGCTATTCCCAGTCTATTTACACAAGCTAAAAACTGCCCTAAACACATCCTTGAGCATCACCAGGCTTTAAAACAGCACCTTTCAGTACACAAAGTGATTATACCCTCACAGACCTTTAGGTAGTTTACCCGTCCTTCACTTTGTTTACTTCTCCATCAGCAAGACCAGCACAAGGATGTTCCACGTGAATTATGGCAACTGCCAAAGCCACTCCGGCTTCTTAGCGAGCTAAGATTAGCAGTGAGCCCGACCAGGCAGCTGCATGCGAGACCCTGCAGGGTCAGGAGCTGCCTCCAACATCTCTGCAAGAGCAAATCCTTGTGGAAAGGCTTTTAAGAGCACATAGGTTATATGGAAAAGATGGAAAATGCCAGGACCACCAAGGAGCATCTTCTTGCTGGCCCACAATGACGGTGGTGTGAGGCCAACAGGGAGCTGCAGCAACAGCTCCGCTGCCCAAGAGGAGCCAAGGTCTGCGGGAAAAGCAGGAATTTAGCCCTGAGTGCTACAGCACATTCGACATCCAGGACTCCATGTCTGGGCATCACAGCTAGAGCTCCCCTACCAGCACCGGGCACGAGCCCAAGTGATGTGATAAGGTCGGGGGCCAAGAGCAGGTAAGCCCAGGAAAAGAAATAAATTTAAAAAAAAAAAAAAAAAAAAAAAAAAAAAAAGAGAGAGAGAGAGAGAGAGAAAGAGAAAGACAGGAAAAGAAAGAAGAACAAAAGAAAAAGGGAAAAGAAGGAAGAACAAGAGGAAAAGAAGGAAGAACAAAAGAAAAAAAGGAAGAACAAAAGAAAAAAAAGGGGAGAGAAAAAAGAAAGAGGGGAAGTGTCTGCAGAGATTACATCGCGACACGAGCAGCAGCCCCTGGTTCCCCGCGCCCCCAGTCCCCCTGGCTCCCACATCGGGTGGATGGAAAGAGGGGAGAGGAGGGCAAGGAAGGAGGGAAGGAAGGAGGGATAGGAGAGAGGACGGACAGCAGAAACACAGAATTACAGAACCGCCCGCCTCAGCCGCCTACCTGCGCCGGGAGCCCGCGGCGGCTCCGCCGGAGCGGAGGAGCCGGGAGCGGGAGGCGGCACCGACCGACCGGGCGGCACCGACCGGGCGCCGCCTCCAGCGCTGCCGGCGCCGCCTCCCGCGGCAAAAATAGCGGCCCGGGAGGCTCCGCCGGGGCTGCCCCGGCCCTGGGGGCAGCTGGGGGCTCCCGGGGGCGAGGGGTGCCCGGGGGGAGCGGCTGCGAAACGGGGTCCCCCAGGGGAGCACCCCTGCCCAGGCGGGACACGTGGAAGGGGTGATTTCCCCACCGAGCAAATACTTTATTTTCCCCTAAATAAAGGGATTTTTAAAAGTAAAAGTAACCACGTTTTATTTCAAAGCATACTATTACAGGCAAATATTTGGATGCATGCACTTCAGCGGGCGGGAAGGCAAACACAAACGAGACACGCTTCGTAATTAGCTCGGGTTAGTCCAGCTTGCACAGCCTTGCCCTGTGAGACGTTTGTGCCTTGCTCCTCTTAGCTCCTTTTGTAAGGGTTTGTCGACTGCTTTGGTTTGAGGAGCAAATGGACATTCTGTTTATAGCCCCATTGCTGGATAATTTTATTGGGTTTATCCCAATCCCCCCGGCTTTCTCCTGCTCCCATCCACGGGTTGAACCGAGTTGTTGCTGACTGCCCTTCTGGGGTACGAGCTGACCTTTTATTGGCACGTCAGATGTGCTGACAAGGTGCAATCTGCCCAGAAATGCAGAAATTGCATTCTTGGTATCTGCTCAGGGCTTAATTATTCTCGTTAAGTGGAGGTAGAATTGTTTCATTCGTTAAACCTGAGCATTGAGAGGAAACAACACAAAACCGACCCTCTTTCCTCCTTGGAGAGCTCACAAATTGGAGACCAGATAAGTGCTAATTGCAACATGAGTAAAATTACCACTGGCCTGTGCTTGATTTTTAACCTCCAGTAAAAAAACATTACAGGAAAAAGTGTCTTGATCTGATTTGCTTGAAACCAGAGATTGGTAACGGTGCTTAGAAAGGGAGCACCACAAGCAGCGTGTGGGGCTGTGCTTGGTCCTTCTGAGGGCAAATCAGCCCTTTCTTGGAAGGGCAGCCAGGAACCGGATGAGTTACCACGTGAGGTGCATTGAATACTTAGCTATTCTGTAATGTTCACAGGAAAAGTGGCTTCTGTGACCACAGCGTGGCAGCTTCGTCTTGACTACATTTCCTCTTCAAAGGATTCTTCGACTCTATCGTGCTGAAATAACTGTCACTCAATGGGGTAAGTGCTAATGGTTGTGGAACTACCGGCTTTATTTCCACCCTGATGTAGTTATTCTGGTTGAGCTTTGTCTCTTTGGTCCAGTTTTCTTCTATCTCCTCCCCTAGGTTGAAGCTGGGAGCCCTCTAGTTTCCAGCTTCAAGGAGCCCAGGATTTTCACAACTTTATCGGCCAGAACAAGGAAAAGTTGAGCCACGTAGATGATCAGGGAGGTTGGCAGCAGCTGAATCCTCAGGATGTTAGAGATCTGGAGCAACTGGCAGGCAAGATTCCAGACAAGGGAAGAAAGCATGGAGCACAACAGCTGGCGAAGGAAACGGGGAAGAGAACTGTCAGGACAAGGATGCTTTCAAAACAAGCTAGATTTTTCAGTAGGATATAAATTAGGGGAGACCACAAGTTTCTAGTTCCTTCACCCATCCAGCAACAATCGTTTCAAAATTCAGTGTTTCCAGTGCTTCAGGTTGCCTTATTCAAGACAACACTTAGATTTTAGAACTCCATAGGAGGCGTGTGGTAGCTCCTAGCCAAGGCCTAAGCTTTTCTCAGCCTGGTTTCTGTAGCGCATGAATGAAAGTCGGGCTGCGCTGACGTGGGGCTGTTAGTGATGTCATTAATACCCGGGCCCCAGATAGGACTGGTTTTGTGGTACCGCCTAGTTTCAGGGTGTGTTAGTCAAACAACGGCAGTGATTTATGAGGCCAGTCCTGAACTAGTCCAGCTTACTAAAGGTTATCAGCCTTTAGTTAAAGCCAGGGGGGTGAAAGCTTCAGCTGCTGCAGGTCAAGAAGGTGAGCGGTGCAAATGAGCAGGCAGGACAGCGAAGGAGCAGAGCCACCCATCCCTTCTGCTTGCTTACTGCAGTGAATATATACATAGTATATTATATACCTTGAAGGCTTTGGGGAGGAGAAGACACAGGAGGCCCTAATCTCTTCCACTGCTTCAAATATATCTTTTGGGATTTGTATGAAGCCTAAGAGGATTGGGCCTGAAACGTTTGCAGGGACTTGTAGCTTAAGGTCTTAACAAGCAAGTGAAGAATTAGGTCTAATTATTACTTGCACACTTTATCATAATAAATCTGAAACAGCTTTTTTAAAAAAATGAGCTAGCAATATAATCAAACCATATGTATCAAAGGGGAGGTGGTTTTGTGTGCAGGATTGAGTCAAATCTCTAATTTTAGGCAAGTCAGTATTTGGCATTGTTTCAAATGCAGTTTTCAAGGATTTTAAAAGATATGCAAACCTGTTTATCACTAATATATAGACAAGTACCTATTGATATGTATATATATATGACAGTTATTTAAGTAATAACTATGACTATTTAAGTAATACCTTTAATTTGCCTACAATAGGAGTCATTCCAAGAAGGAAGACAGCAATAAACCCCGTTAAATTATTGACGAAGCAGAAACCAATCTGGCAGATTTCCCTTATCCCGAGAGCTCATCCGGAGCAGGGGAGCCAGACCAAGGTGAGGCCCAAAAGCAGGAGATACTCAAAGAGAGAGGCTGGTCCCACCACTCACCATCACCGTGTTACAGAGGACACTTTTCTCCAAGCAGGAGGATTTTCTCTTCTGGCTTTGAGACCAACTGTCCAAGATTGCAGCCAAAAGGCTTCGCTTTTGACTTTTGGGCTTGGAACTCAAATAAGCAGGTTTGGGCTTCAGTCTTCCCCCAGACCCACTGGCTTGCACCTCTTCTTGAACTGCGGGACTGGATGTCTCGGTCCAGTTTTCTTCCTCAGTTGGCTCAGCCTCAAATTTAGTATCTGAATCAGGCTCATCAGAAGACTGTGTCTTGGTTTCTTTGGCTTGGGGTGGTTGTGCTGGAAATAATTTTTAAAAGAATGTGTATGACATCCATATGTGACTGAAGTGGAAATTCAAAGCCATAAGAATATTAGTATAAAGAAACTGCATTTAAAGAATTGCTCTGATAGGAAAGATGAGTTAGAGAAACACACACATCTATGCCATGTACCTTCTTGCAGAGATTTTTATTTCAAGCTTGTTCATGCCACAAATTAGGTGCTGCTTTCTCAGTCTAGCTGCAAGCCTTGAATGTTCAACCCGGGTCTACGAGCTGGACAAAGTTCTAAATATTTTTCACCCAGAATAAAGGATTTTCCAAGCCCAACTACATATTGAGAGTAAAAGGTCTGTAAAAATGTTTGACTGTTGCCAATTACAGCTTAACCAATCATTTTATAAAGGAAGAATTGAGATAAATTCTTTTTTTTCTACTTGTGCCTGCTACAAGGTAGCAACAAGTAGGCAGATATGAATGAAGTGGTCAGGAAGGAGTTGAAAAAGGAACATTTTTATTTCACTCTGGAGGCTGCCTGAGAATAACTCTCATGCCTTAGTCCTACAAAAAAACTTCTATATGAAAATTTGTGAGTGTGCCCTAGCCCCAAGGGTTAAAACAGAATTTAGAGCGTTTACATAAATCCTTGGAGGCCTAGGGGTAATAGCAGTCATCCTAGGGCCAGGAATTGTGAGGGTAAACACAGTTTCTACAACCCCAAAATCTCATTCATCTCATTCAAGGTATCAAGATATGCTAGAGTTACTCTTGCTAGGCAAAAGGTGACAGCCAGCATGTTAATGCACAGCAGATCTATCCTGCACCTGAAGCAAATGTATATAACACACAGAATGGTTGAGGTTGGAAGGAACCTCTAGAGATCATCTAGTCTAGCCCCCTGCTCCAGCAGGGACACCCAGGGCACAGGGCGGCATCCAAGAAGGTTTGGAGACCTCCAGAGAAGGAGACTCCACAGCCTCCCTGGGCAGCCTGTGCCAGGGCTCTGTCACCTTCACAGGGAAGAAGTTCCTCCTCACATGGAGATGGAACTGCCTGTGTTTCAACTTATGCCCATTACCCTTTGTCCTGTCACTGGCCACCACCAAGAAGAGTTTGGCTCCTTCCTCCCTACATTCACCCCTTAGGTACTTACACATATTGATCAGATCCCCTCTCAGCCTTCTCTTCTCCAGGTTAAACAGGCCCAGCTTGCTTAGTCTTTCCTCATATGAGCGATGCTCCCTTAATCATCTTTTTGCTCTTCAATACCTGCAAGGATCTAATCAAGAATCAAACTCACCTAGCAAGAACCCTCCATCCACCTTTTGGATTCCCAGCACATACTAAGCACAGATTTTACTTCTACGTCATATATATTTTACAGGTCTGTAGACTTTATGGGGTACGTCTTTGGATTTTAACAAAACTTAACAAGAACAACAAGCTATACAATACCAGAAACACTAAAGAAGTTAAAAAAGCACTTGGCAGTTTAAATGTGATGACACATCCCAGAATACCAGCTGGATAACACTAATACTGGAATTACTTCATGTGATATTATTAAATTTTCATAAGTAATAAACTTTTTTCATATCGCCTATTGCTTAGTTAGTTTGGACCATCCTGCCTCACCAGTTCTGGTTGATATTGCTCAGTTTTTAGGAAGCTGTTGTTATGAAAATTGCTGTGTGGTGGCTGCCTCTTTGTGGGTTTACACTCATCCTTCCGACCTCCCGATTTTCACAACACCTGACACCTGCGTACGGCCATATTCCACATCCTGTCACTTAATGGGATATCTACACACCCAAGCCCATGAGGTCCTGGGGCACGTGGGGCTGTTGGTTTGGCAAAGATGCTCTTAGGAGTAAAGTACAGTAACAGCAACCACAGCCTGCCTGCAACCCAGAGCCACGGCTCCAAGATGACAGGACCACAGGACAGGACCACAGGAGAACTCCTTCAGGCCCGAAGGGACCTCAGAGGTCCAACCTCCTTCTCCAAACATGCTCAGCCAAAGGCCAGTTGGCTTCTTTGATCTGGATGGGTCTTGCAAAGCTCCATGGATGGAGATTGCACAGCCTCCCTGGGCAGTCCCACTGTGCTCAGGGCGAGAAAGCTTCTCCCTATCTGCACATCTCTGGTTTCAGCTCATGCCCGTGACGTCTCATCTTCCCACCCGGCACCACTATGAGGGGCCGGCTGTTTCCGCAGCCCCGGCTGCTGGAGGTCTTCGGAGGCAGGGCTCACTGCTGGCCCCGTGCAGCTTTGCTGTCCGCCCGGTGCCATCTGCACAGCAGCAGGTTGGTGCATCACAGATCTGCCGAGCTGCAATGCTCAACACGTACAGCCCACAGACACCAGGGCTGCTCCGTAACCGAGCGAGAAGCAGACGAGGGAGAAGTCATTAGGTGCTGGTCCCAAGTGTCAGGTTCTTGCTCAGTACAAGAGACTAGATGAATCTGATTCCTGACCAACGGGACTGTCAGCATCCAGACTAGGGAGAGGGGGAGCACTGGCAATCTGCAACCTTTTCAATCAGCAGTCCCTATATTAAGGCCGTCGCCTAACTTGTTTTCAGGAAAACAGTTTCTTTAAAGGAAAGTGTCCAAAACGCTGAAGAAAGAAGCCGGTATGACAGGAGAAGAAGATGGAAACAGGATCAAATATGAAGAAGAGATAACAGAGGCAGACACACATTTGTTGCTGTAAGGAGACAAAGCAAGAGATTGGTCCGGATTAGCAAAAGCACAAACCTGGATAAAAAGCATGGTCTATAAATCCTCCTGGAACTGCACAAAAAGAACCTTAATCAGCCCTATAAAAATGCTGTAACATGGTGAGGAAGTTGATTTCTATGTATTTTTTCTCTTCTATGGTAAAAATAAATGGCATTGGAATTCTGCACCACATTTGTGTGTGTTTGTACAAACCTGTACTTTCAAAGGTACCGTCGGCCTGTTAAAGATTAAACAGTAGCCAGAATTCCCACATAGCTGGAGTTGTGCCAGAGGATGTGTTAAATCCCTGGGGAACCCAAAGAAACACCTCTAGGCCAAAAAGTGCAGACCTATTAAACGTGGGTTACAGTTTGCATAGGAAGGATACTAAGCAGGGTTGCTGGACCACCTATGCTAAGCTGTGGCATGGTCTAGTAGCCGGACCCATAGGAGAGGAGATATCAGGGAGAGAGAAAAAATCCAATTCCTCTCTCTTCAGAACAACCATTTTATTAAAATGGTTCCCCTAGACTCACCATTCATGGATACCCCTTTGCAATTCCTCTTCTATAAAAACACAGATGAGTAAAGAGAAATAATCAGGAATGGATCTGAATACATATATATGTATGAAAATCCAGAGCACTAAAAATCTGGAACATAAATAAATAAAAATGAAATCATATGGTTGTTACTTCCATCTTTATGAGACTCAACAACACATAGAACTTCTTATACCCAGAGTGTTTATCCCCACAAATGACCTAGCAAGCAGAAAACCTTTGTGAATTCCAGGTGTAGGGTGGCGTTCAGGAACACGTCCAGTTACACCATCACCTCGACAAGCAGCATCAGACACGACACCTCTGTGGTGGAACTTTGTTATATGTCGTTACCTCATTAGCATTTGCTGTTTAAAAGGAAATTAATGGTCATGCAGCTCTCGAGATACTACATTATGTCAGCTCCCATTACAGCGTGATGACAAATAGTGCACATTACAGCATGAAATAACAAATAGTGCACATCCCAAACCAGTCTTCTAGGATTATGTAACTGAGTTGGCCCAGGACTCTTCTGCATGCAGTGACATAGAATGTAAAGGTAATGAATGATTTCTTTACTGTAAGTATTATTCACCACTTTTAATTAGACCACCAATCTTCCAGTTAATCGAAATTATCTGAAGAAGACTGCAAGATTCTCTTTGCAAAACAATGGGTTGTTGACTCACTAAATACATGGGGAGCAGAAAATGTTAATTTGAGGGAATCTCTTCATTGCCTCAGATAGTCATGGCTTTTATTACAGTGAGATGGCTTGAAAAAATAAACAGATAAAACTGCTGATACAGTTTTAAATATAATGTAGGAAAAAAAACCCCTACACAAATACTATCTGCAAAAGTACTATAAAAAAAAACCCACTGTTCTAACATTCACAAAATTGCCCATACACAAGCATGAAGGTCTCTCTCCTAAGAAGGTCCTGATAAAAAATGGTAGCCTTGAAAATACATAATGACTGAATAGAAACCCAGGCTTGTATTTTTCCACACTAGGCCAGTCTTAGATTTACATAACATAATTCACCAGATTTCACTTAACACACTTTGTTCTTTTAGTGTAAGTCAGGATAGGAGAAAAAAGCAATCCTTGAAACATGATCCCTGTATCTCCACTCACATTGTGTCTCTGACCCACTGGGATGGAGGCTGGGATGTAACTGTAGAGGTCCTCTAGTCATCTAATGCATGATAGAAGTTTACCTGACATTCAGGAAGGAATCAAGTTAACCCTGAGTGAATGAGCTGCTTTCTAATTGCTTGTGATAAATGACCACGTATTTACTCCTAACTCACAGCAAACTCCAGTGAAATACAGTGAAAACAACTTTGCTAAAAAAGGTGTAAACAATTACTTTTTGGAACATGTCCATTAGATTATTTTTTTCTGACAGAAAATCTGTCAGAAGAAAAAGTCATTTCTTCAGACTCTGATAAAATGATTTCACGTCCTCCCCTGGCACCTGCTCCAGTGCTTAGCTATCCCTACAAGCACAAGACTGCTGCAACATCCCACCTTCAATCCCCGTTGATGCAACTAAAGCTTGCATATTCTCCTGCTTGAAAAGGGCCTGGGTGAGGAGTAGCTGGCTGTTACACTCTGGTCCCTGCAGTTCATGTTTCTCAAGCCTCTTAGTATTCCTGATGCTGCCTTATTGTGGATTGCAAACAGCCTGCCACAGCCAGCGGGACACATGAGCCCCGTGCACATCAGGTCAAGGCAAGCACAGCAGTACAAGCAACACTGCTTAACACAGGCATGAGCTTCATTCTCTTTTTGTAAGTCACAACACTGCCAAAAACACCCTAATCTCAGGGTGCGTTTGTTTTGCCATCGCTTATCTCCAGCTTCATATTTGAAATTTTGCTCCCCTCCAACCATTCTGCCTTGTTTACTGAGTCTCACTATTAAGTTCTGGTCACCCTGGCCACTTCTTAAGAACAATTTTAATCCCGGATATATTCTTCGATGTCTTTTGATGTCACACAAGAATTTAGAAGAGTATTCTCTGTTCCATCAGTTAATGAACGGTAGGGGAGCTGGGACAAAAAGCTGCTTGAAGGATTCTGCTCGATATATCCTCCCACTAAAACAGAAAAAATAAAATTACCCTTAGGAGGATGTTTTGAATCCACTATGCTTCCATCTTTTGTTGGTATCATCGTAATTGCATCAACTTAGTTTATTTACTAGACTGTTGCATAGAAAGCCTCACTGAACGGTAATCACACATACCTCTTTTAGTGCCTGTTCTAATGCCTCTTTTACTCCTCCTTCTCTGCATGGAGTTATCCTCCAAGAAATGGTATAGAGGATAAATGCAGAAATGGTTCACATATATCGAGGTGAAAATACCAATTCTTCAACCTTGATTTTTCATGTTGTCTCTAATCTCCTTATGATGCTTTGCAAAGCCTGTTCTTTGAGCGCAGTCACTGCAGTTTGTTCTTGGACCATTTCTATTTTGGAACAAAATCCGGAAAAAAAAGAGAAAACTCTGTCTTGGAAAAGCCTAGTCCATAGGTACTATGGAAACGGATTCAAGAAAGATTTGCATGAATCCAAATATCATTGTGATGAGAACAGGGACCCACCAATTGCATTCAGCATTAACATTATTAGATTCTGATGAGAAGGATAAAAATAAAGCAGCAAATTCTGCTTTTATTTGCATTCATTACTTGGCTGACTCTGGACTACTTGTTTCCTTCCAAACGGAAGGAAAAAGGCAGCTGTGTAATTCCATGGATGCTCCTTGAGAGCCACAAAATGTAAGTAGCAGACACCTGAGGGTAAGCAGGAACAAGAAACACGCCTCGAGTCCTACCACTGTAATTAGCTGTACGTTTGCAGCTGCATCATTCCAGATGTGGCCCTGCTGTGCTCTGCAGCCGCAGCAAAGCCCCAGAGCATGCCAGAGTGAAGGCCGTCTGCCCCAAAGGCTGCCCCACGTCAGAACCACCACAGCAGCAATGCCCAGCACTGCCCCTCGCCCTCCACCACCGCCTCTCCACCTGCTCCCTGGCCACACAGGACCTCGGGGAAGGATAACTAAGCTCTGGGTGGCTACATCCACATTGGCAGGTGCTGCCTCCTCTGACGGGAGTGGGTTTGTAAAGTACAGCAGCTTGCACTGACAGTTTGGGAAGTTTGGCACTGCACTGGACCTAGTCTGATTCCACGGTCTGAATGCTCATTAGCAGTGAAGTGCACTAGTGTGTTCCTGGTACAGCTTCTGGTTTAGGTTCACTCAAAAGGAAATCAGTTTCTGTGCTCCAGAATCACAGAATCCCAGAATTCTAGAATGGTTGAGGTTGGAAGGGACCTCTAGAGATCATCTAGTCCAACCCCCTGCTCCAGCAGGGACACCCAGAGCA
>JAVCKT010015968.1:0-12314 GCA_032273925.1 Rhynchotus rufescens
CAGATCCCGCTGTGTTCCAGGTTCTCCTGGGTCCACCCGGCTGCCCTTTGTGTGTTCAGTGTTTAAACAAGGCTGCGCTGCGCTCTCTTCAGGGCCCTGAGACCGACCACAGCCTTTAATTCTGAGGCAGTGCGAGAGCAGTTGAGTGTTGCTGTTCTCCAGGATGGGCTACGTGGGCAATTTCAGCCATCCTGAAAGCAGCAGGGCCCTCGAGGGCAAGAGGAACACGTGCTGCTCCTGTGTTACCTCCAGCATGCAGACAGCAGCCTCTTCTTCCCTCTTGGAGAAGTCCTTCTCCAGACAAGTGGGTGCACCCAGCTCTATCTCAGGATCTGCTTATCACTTTCCCAAAGAGCATCCACACGGAGGCCCTTGAGGAATGCCAAAAATGGCCTGGGTTAACTTTGGGAGAAACAGAAACTCTTGGCGAGCAGGTTTACTGCGATGGTGTCACAAGATGAGTTATAGCAGGGCTTCTATTTGAGGCTGTGTGTCATGCGTGAAGACTGCGGCGTTCCTCGGCGAAAGCCTCGAGGGCTCGGGCGAGAGGAGCCCGGCAGCCGCGTGCTGCCTCCGGGCTCGCAGGGGAGCCTGCCAGCTTGCCGCGTCCTCACGGATTGTGGCTGGCCAAGCAAACCAAAAACAGCCTGAAATGTTTCTGTAGCGGCCTGTTCCCCTACCAGATCCTTACGTTTCCACACAAATGTTTTTGTGTAGATTTAAGCAGTAAATATTTGTGTTTTTTAGGGGAGGCTTTGCAGTGTTGAATTACAATGTGAGAACAAAAGGCTTAAGCTGTTGTGTCACCTCTGAAGTGAAGAGAGAGAAGTGAGTTTTAAAGACCAAGAGGAGTAAAACAGTAGGACAAGCCACAGTTCAAAGGAGGAAGTCAACCTGCAAGTTCCAGGCGTAACGCGGCATGAATGGCGTTTTTGGCCGCTGTTCCTTGGTTTCTTGCTGAGAGCAGACGTTCTATATAGGCTCTTAGAGGCGAGGATACACGTCTTGAAACACTATCCTAAATTACCCGCTGTAGACAAAACTCAGCAGACATGTAGGTCTGGCCAAAAACTGACAAAGGCAACGAACCTGAAATTGCAGTGCTGTAGGAAATATGTTACTTTGGTCATCTCAAGCTAGCCAGCGAGGAACTGATTAACAGACCTTTCTTGCTGTGGAATTTGTGGATGCTGGTTCTTTCATCTGCCAGGAATGTAAGGTCTGGATGTGTCATCGCACTCCTCTCCTCGCAAAGCACTGCTTCAGCTACAGTCTCATTCGCAAAGTGATGCAACAGAAGTGGAGGTGGGAAGGCATCGGGTGGAACGGGACTTCCTGGAGTGCCAAAAGGTCACAGGCTGTGTCTGTTACCACAACTTCTTTTCTTCTGTAGGGTGTGAGCTCTAGCTGTATCTGCGTCAAGTCTAGTATTTCTGCAGCTCCCGCTGAAAGCAAATAGTGTGGGATCAGGAACAAGCCGGCAGCGGGAGTGAAGTCCAAGGGAGAGGCACAGTGCGGAGCGGCAGGGACGGGAATGCAGGAACTCTGTCCCGCCACGGCCGAGAGCAGGAGGGCAGCTCTCCGGGCACGTGGGTAAAGAGCATGAGTTTGGGGGTGCTGCCTCATGGCCCTTCTGCCCAAGAGCTGGGGCTGAGTGGACCGGGGCGGCAGGCGCTGGGGCCGGCAGCCCTGTTGTTGTTGTTGTTGTTGTTGAGGCTGCATTAGGCGCAGTTGGGAGCCCGTGCGTTGTGGGCCTGTGGACTGGTCCTCTTTGCAGAGGCCTGTAGCTCCTTCTGCAGGGCCTGAGCTGCCCAGCCCTCCTCGTTCCTCGTGTGCAGAGCATGCAGGAGGTTGATGTGGGGCTGCCTGGGAAGACAGTCCCTATTTTTGGCTGCATCTCTGATCACATGGGCCGTAGCGGTTTGACTCTACATAGCACTACTGAAATCCCATACAGGTTGGCACATGCTGTTCTCCCCCCTTTCCTTGCTCATATGGTTGAGAATGGCTGCAGCAAAGCTCAGAATGGGAGCAGGTTCCCCGGTGGGATTAAGCAAAGGAAGAACAGGCAAGACACAGTGACGCGACCTGCGATCAAAGAGCAGGGCACCCAGGGTGGCTCCTGAGCCACCATGAGGTGACAGAAGCTTCAGCTCCTGAGCAGTTTAACATGGGGCTGGGTTGTCTCTGTTGGCCAGACGAGAGCCCTTCGCTGGCCATGTCCTCCCTCCCGCTGTCTCGGTGCTGGGCAGCTGTTAACGGGCCAACCTGGCTCCAGAAGCAAGCTCAGGTGAAAGATAAGCTTGTATTTTCTGGTGTGTTTTCCAATGAGAGCAGCAGCTCTGTGGTTTGGTTTGTGCACAGCCTTGCCCAAGCTGCTGTCAGCAGCAGACTCGGTTTATAAAGGCAGTCTGAAACTGTGGGGCTGTGCACTGGCCTCTGGAGGCAGCTCCTCCGGGTTAGCACCTTCTGGAGACTGACCTTCTGTGAATCCCGTTACAGCTTCCCCGTTGGAGCTGCCGCGCGGCAGCCTCCTGCCTGGGCTGCTCTGCGGGGCAGAGGCAGCCGCAGCCCCGCGCTGCGCGCTCGGGAGCTCCTGTCCTCGCTGTCGGGCACGGGCAGCGCTGCGGAGCAAGACAGGCTTTCTGAGAGCTCTGGAGGGGCCGGGCTGCTGAGCGGGCAGTGCTGGCGGCTTCGCGGGCGCGGGGACAAACTGGGCAATGGGGCTTGCTGAGTCAGCTCCGCGAACGCTGCAGAGTGCGTGCCCCGAGTGGCAGATAAACCTCCAGCAAGGAGGCTGCTCTGCTGAGGCCAGAGCCATCAGCTGCCGAGCCAGCCTCTTCCTGCTGCACCCCCTTTATATCCTCCCGTGTCCCCTTTTGCTCCCCCGTGCTCCTTGGCCCTGTTTCTCGTGCGGCTGCTGGCTCCGTGGGGCCAGTGTTTGCAGGAGCTGAGGGGGCCGGGTCACCTGCAGCCCCTCGGCTTCCCCAAAGTGCCTCTCCTTCCTGGGAGCTGCCCTGAGTGTGCGGGGCTCGTGCAGCGGTTTGGGGAGCGCCGAGGCCCCGGCTGGGCCTGGGCGCTGCAGGTCGCCCCTGGCCCCGCTGCTGCGGGAGCAGCCGGGAGTCCAGCCCTGCCCGGCGGCAGCGTGAGGCTGCGCGAGCCCCCCGGGGCCAGCGTGCTGCCATGTCCTGGCAAGCGTGCCGCTGCAGAGGCCATGTCCTCAGGGAGGAGCCAGTTTACAGCTTCCCTAGGGACCGAGCCTAGGGAGGATCAGAGCTGACGCCCAGCAACCGCCGTCTGGCCTGGGACGTGGGGCGAGGGCAGCGGGAGGTAACCGGGCTGCCCATCAGCGCCACGCCAAGTACAACTGCAGCCGTGGGGAGGGTGCAGGTGGGTGCTGTGCAGGGTGTTTCTCTCAGCTCACAGGGCCGCCAGCCCAGCCGAGCTGGCGCTGTTGGAACGGCCTCAGGGGTGGCAGGGATGACTTAAGCGCGGCTGCTGTCAGCCCCTCTGGCCGGGCTGTGGCTGTGAGCAGGCAGAGTGGGTGTCAGCCCCGCTTGCTCACGGCGCTGCTCCCCGCAAGGAGGCCCTTCGAGTCACGCTGGCTTCCTGTCTAGACCCCGGTAATTGGAGCAAGGAGAGGTTCGCACGCAAGTTCCTGCTGCTTCTCCCATGATTGCCTAAGCAGAAACCTGGCGGTGGCTCCTCGGGAAGCGACTCCCGCTGCTCCCGCTGCCTGTGCGCGGCGCAGCGCTGGGCTCCGGCAGGCTGGGCTGGCGGCGGCTCGGAGCGCAGCGTGGGGCCGTGGCCGTCCCCGGGGGGCCCCTGAGCGCCGCCTCTCCGCTCCGCAGCCCTCGGCCCCACTCCCTTTCTCCCAGCTCCCTCTCTCCAGGCTCCCCCGTTCCCAGCCTCACGGGCTTCGTTGTCCAGGCCTCGCTCCCTGCTGCCTCCTGAGCAGGTCTCGCCCTTTCCCTTGTGGCAGTCGCTGTGGCCCCTCGTTCGCACCCTCAACTGCCCCCTCTGAGGGCTGCGAGCGCCCTGCCCTCCTCAGGCAGCCGCCTTGGTGCGGAGGGTCTGCGAGGACGTAGCCGGAGCCTGGGCGCCTCCTTGTCCCCGTGCGGCCCCCTCTCCGCCGCCGGGCTCCTCCTGTCCTTGCTCAAGGACGCGCTGGCTGGGACAGGGGCTGCCCATGCAGGGCTGGGTGCTGCTCGGCGCTCCGGTGGCTGCTTTGAGCCGTCCTTGGAGGCTGCTCAGCCGCTTCTGGGCTGCTCCCTCCGGCGGGGCTGGGAGGTGGGGCGCTCCCAGTAGGGTAGGCTGTGGTGGGAGCTCCAGGCTGGGGCTGAGATGCCCTCAGGGTGAGTGACCATGCGAGTACCTGCTGGCTCCTAGCGCGGCCAGGAGCCCCGGCTCCCGCCGGGCTCCCGAGGCCTCCGAGGAGGAGGAGGAGGAGCCCGGAGGGTGGCGAGCGCCACGAGGAGCCTGCGGCTGGCACCGGCAGCCCCTTCCCGGCTGCTGCCGACGCGGCTCCACCAGCACTGGGGCATGTGGCGCCACGCGGAGCCTCCCCGCGTGGCCTGGAGCCGCCGCGGGCCGCAGCGCAGCTCTCCCTGCCGGCCAGCGCAGCTGCTCTCCCTTGGTACTTGGAAACCCAGAGGAAATGGGGAGAAGAGCTACAGGCAGGGGTTTGTTTTTTCCAGCACCCAGGAATACCCAGACAAGCAGGAAAGGAAAAAGAAAATGTTACCTGCCAAATTCCCCTCGGCATGCGCAGCTCTAGCCCGCTTCCCAGGGCCTAATTAAAGGTGATTAATGAAGCACACGCACTTCATGACAATGGCAGAGAATGCCTGAAGCTGCAGCTTATGGTGAGGAGGGTTGGGCTTTTGAAACCTGGGAGAAAGAGCTTTCTTTTTTTTATATTGCCTTTTTTTTTCTTCTTTTTTAAACCTGTGTATGGAAGAATTCTGCTGACAGCTACTGGCCTTGGTATGACATTGTCCTGGTCATTTCTACCCAATCTTCTTGGTAGAAGAACCTTTCAGGCTCCAGTTTCCTTGCTCTTCATCTTTGCAGTCACTGTCTCCAGGTCTTTGCTGTTGCCCCAGCAAATGGGAGGAGGAAGTTTGAGAGGGAACAAAATTCAAGGTCTATGTAAACTGCCTGGCCAAAAAAGTAAGAAAAGAGGCTAAATGTTAACTCTTCCAGGCTGCCTCTGGCAGTGAGCAACAGCTCTCCTTCCACAAGAGGCCTGGTGTCCCGTGTGCCCTCACAGGATGCTTAGACCCTGGAAATTTCCTTGCTCCAGCCCCTATGGCATGTGCTGTCAGCAGTGTGACGGGCATTAACTGTCTACTGCTTTTGGGTTTTTTGCCTTGCAGCAGAAGAAGTCGTACCTGGAGCGGAGTGTGAAGGAGGCAGAAGACAACATCCGGGAGATGCTGATGGCGCGACGGGCGCAGTAGCTGCCAGGATGCCCCCCGCGCCATGGTCAGCCTGCAGTGGGTTCTGGGGTACCTCCTGCCTGTGGTCTCTGCTGCCCAGCTGCATGGTGGCCTGTGCCACCTTGCCTGCAGCTGGTTGTTTCAATAAACTCTACTGCAAAGCCTGCGGTCACTCAGTCTCCTGCCTGCAGTGTCTCACAGGGATTAGAGAGCGAGTGACTCGAGGGCCAGTTTGGGCCTTTTCCCATTGGACTTAGCTGAGTCTGGCTGAGCATGAGTCTGCTTGAGCCTGGGCTCAAGCTCCCCGAGGTGCTCAGCACCTGGCCCCAGTGCTGGGCAAGGAGTCCTCTGAATGGTTCAGATATCTTGGGACCGCTTGCCCACGGGTCCGGCAGGCAGGTTGGAGGTGACACCGGAGGCAGGGTGTGGGGTGAGTGCTCGGTCCGCCTCACCTTTTGCTGAGGCATAGCCCTCCTGCTCCCAAAAGAGCCTGCGTCCTGCTCGGGCCAGGCTGCAGGGATGTGGCTGGGCACAGGGAGAGCAGAGGTGGCGCCCTGGGCACCTCAGTGTCCCACACAGGTAGGCTGTCATTTCTCTCACGTGGTGATGAGCTGGAGCCCTAGAGTCCCCCCAGCACAGGACCCACGTGATCCCTGGGCAGCAGCAAGGCTTGGCCTGGGCTCAGCCTGCGCCTCATGCCCTGACCCTGCAGCTCCCCTCTCTTGCTTAAGGCCTGAGGCCACACATGGTGGCAGGACTGGCACCCCCGGCACAGGCAGTGCCAGCTGAGAGCCTGTGCCCACGCTGAGACCCTTGGACTCCTGCCTTGCCCTCCCTGCTGCCGGGGAGCACCAGGGGGCTCGTGGGGAGCCCCCTTTCCCAAGGCAGCACCCGCAGGCCTCCTCTGCACCCACTCGAGCAGGAAACTCCCTGCGGAAACACCCGCAAGGAGCGCAGCAAGAGGCCGCGCCGCGCAGGAGCCCTGCAGGGCAGCAGCACCGGGCCCCGCCGCGCCGCGCAGCGCTCGAGGCTGCTGCTGCTGCAGCCGGGCCCCCAGCGCTGGAGAGCAGACGAACCCCGGGGCTCTCCCCAGCACAACCTGCGTCAGCTTCGCTCGCACAGTGCCCAGCTGCTGCTGCCAGGCTCAGGAGGCTGCCCCAGCCCCGCCTGCAGCTGCAGACAGAGCACCCTCAGGCACAGGATTTAAAAAATAATAATAAAAAGGACATACACATTTTAAAAGCTTTGCCTCATTAGCTGATTTTCAGCCACTGTGCAGCAAAGGCAACATGGAGCAATCGGGGGGCAGTTTAGTGCCTGGCAAACGCCAGCCAGGATCAGCACAGCTGGGGGACCCTCACCTTGAGCGCGTGTGCGCAGCTGAAGGGCAGCAGTCTCGCCGGATTCTCTGCAGATAAAAGCTGTTTATCCCTCCTCTGGCCCCGCCTGCCACGAAGAGGCTTCAGGCAGAAACCCTCAGCAGTAAATTAATCCACGGCCTTGTTTTTTCCATAGCCAGCTCTTCACCTCCCCTAGAGCCTGCTCTGCAGCGGCCGGGATGATGGATCACTGCTCACAAAGACCTTCAGGGCGTCACTGCTGCTCCCAGCAGCCGCTGCCAAAGCAGCAGCAAGGGCAGGGAAACACTCCCCTCGCCTCTGCCTTTCCAAGACTTGACAGACAGGCCCCCACCTCAGGGGACTGGGAGGAGACCTGAGTGTCACAAGCTCTAGGGCAGCCCTGAGCAAAAGAGGGCTGAAAAACCTGCGTGGAAGAGGGAGCTTCTGGTGTCCGAAGGAAGCTGCTCCACGCTGCCCCAAAGAGCAGGTTGCTGGGTGCCAGGAGTGCTTGGGCAACAGCAGTCCCTGCAGCAGAGCCCACAGCTGCTGGCAAGCGCAGGGCCAGACCACTGGCCCCGGGCGAGAGGGACAGGCCCAGCTTCCTGCCACAGAATAGGCCAGGCGCCGTCGTCGCTGCACTGACCTGCGGGAAGCCGAGACAGCGACAGGGAGAGCACACCCTCTGTTGGACAGATTTATTGAAACAATCAGGACCGAGCAAAGAAAATCAACGGTTGGCTTTAATTATTGCATATACCTTCATTTCTAGGACTAGGAAAATGTCAACTGATAAATACACATTTTATCAGAATGCCTTTGGCCAAAATATACCATTAGCACATTCTTCAAGAGTTACAACAAAAGTCTTAGAAATCTTAAAAAGGGGTTTTCCTTTACTCAAATAAAGGAGTGCACTCCCTTCCCTCCCTCCCCCGGCGCTAGGGCTGACAGACAGGAGCTCGTGGCTGTGCAAAGCAGAGCATTGATTACAGTAACAGAGAGGAGTGGGGCTGGAGGCTGCGGAGCGCGCGGCACGGCGGTCAGGTCAGCATGTCCCAGAGGCAGCAGCAGCAGAGCGCGGTCCAGCAGGCCGTGAGGCAGGCGCTCTCGCCCGTGTCGTCCCTCCGCCGCTCCTCCACCACGTACACTGCGCACACAGAGCACAGCTCCAGTTAGTGCTGCGGCAGCCCGCGCCACCCAGCCCGCTGCCGGCGCCCTCCTGCATGGGGAAGGCAGCAGCACCGGCTTCCCTGCAGGCCACCGGCCCATACAGCCCAAGCCCCGTCCTTGCCCCAGCACGTGGCTTGGGTGGCCTGGGGGACACACACAGCCCCCAGGGGCTCTCAGACCCAGGCCTGGCTCCCAGCCAGGAGCACATTTTTCACAGAAGGGTTGAGGTTGGAAGGGACCACTAGAGATCATCCAGTTCAACCCCCTGCTCCAGCAGGGACACCCAGAGCATGGGGCACCCAATCACATCCAGGTGGGTTTGGGAGATCTCCAGAGGAGACTCCACAGCCTCTCTGGACAGTCTGTGCCAGGGCTCAACTGGATTTTTCTTACCTGGATTTTTGTCCCATTTTGGTTACCCCAGACACGCAAGAGCCCTGGTTCAGCCCAGAGCACATCTGCTCTGGGCAAGCACAGGAGGGAGCACTGGCCTCCACCCAGGGGCTGCTCACAACTCGGTGGGCTTTGCCGAGAGAGCACAGGGGGGAAGCAAGGTCCCCGAGGCAGGAGGTGGCAGCAGGGAGGCACCTTCCCCAGCCAGCAAGTCCTGCAGAAGCAGCAGGACAGGGAGGCTGCCCAGCCTGCTCTCCATCACTGGGAGGGTGAGCGGGGTGAGGCTGGGGCAGTGGTGGGACACGTCTCCATGAGAGTCCCCTCCAGCAGCCCCTTTCCTTGTGAAGCCCTGTGTCGCTGTGCTGCTCCACAGCTGCCCGGCACACCAAGGGACAGGAAAAACAGGCCACGTCCAGAGGGCTCCAGGATTAGCAGAAGGCTGACTTGGAAAAAAACAAGGGGGAAGATTCCTAGCACTCAAGCAGTGCCGCAGGGTCACTTCCGTGTACAAGCAAAAGCTGCAGAAAGCTCCAAAGCTTTAGCCCAGGGAAGATGACAAGAAGCTGCACGGCTGGCCTGGCTGTGGGGACAGGGGCCCAGATGAGCACCCAGGGCAGTTTTCCAGGAGATGCCCATTTCCATAGCTACACATGTGTGGGGGATTTGTCAACCTGCTTTAATGAGCAGCTGTTCCCTGGCTCTGGTGATGGGTCCCAGCTCCACCTGTGTCCCTCGCACACCGCTGCCCAGTGCTCACACCTCTGGCAGCCCTGTTTGTGGCACTGACCTTGGCATGGGGCATCCTCAGCCCTCCCTGCTCTCCATTCAGGACACTGCAGCTCTTAGCAGGTGGGTGCAAGGCTGTGTCCTGCCCACGGCTGCTCTGAGCTGCCAGCTACATTCCTGCCCACTGCAGCAGGCACCAGACCCCGCTCAGGTCAGCGGAGCGGTTCCCTTCAGCTCCTCCCTGGCTGCTCATCCTCCGCCACAGGGAGAGCCGCCGGGGACCCAGCCCTCCCACTGCGCCCATCAGCCTCAGCCCTTTCCGAGCGAAGAAGAAAACCTACCCCAGGGTGCATAGGATAGAGGTCCTGACAGCAACCTCACACGCCCACAGCGGGTGGCAGCCCCACCTGGCCCTCCAGCAGACTCCCCACAGCTTCACACGGGAAAGCTTGGAGCCTTGCTGGCATCCGAGCCCAGACAGCCCCGTCTCAGCAGCTCTGGCTGTTCATTTGCTGGTTCTCTCTGGAGAAGTGACCCCAAGATGCTCCTTCCTCTACATCCCCTACCTCAATGCTGCGCATTCCCCACGGGCAGGAGGCTGCCTGCAGAGCCAGAACAGCCCCCACAAAGGGACCCACGCGTGAAGTCCCTGCAGGGTCAGGTTCCGAGCAAAACCCAGAGGAAGGCGGCACCTTCCTCAGCCCCCCAGCGGGGCTGCAACGTGCGGCCCCCAGAGCTGGTGGGCAGGGAGCAGCTGCGGGGGCGCCGGGGCAGAGCAGGGTTTTGGTGTCACTGCAGGGTTTTGGTGTCGCTGCAACACACTGAGGTCAAGGAGGCAGCCGAGGAGACCCGAGGCTCAGATACGACACAACTGGCCTGGCCAATAACCATCACTGCCTTCCGATTTAACCAAGCTGACTTCACACTGAGGAGCTACGAGCTGAAGTTAGGTGGTTGGTGCCAAGCTTTTGTACATTCATTAGACAAAGGACAAGACAAAAATAGGAAAAACAGACAATGCAGTCTGCTGTTAAGAAAAGGCTATATTTTAGCCACAACCAAGACACCATTCAGGGAAGAAATGTAGAACCACTGCCTCTTTCTGCTGGAGCAACAGCTTCACTTGAGAATAAACCAGAGAGCAATGCTGGCAAACGCACAAGAGACACCCCTCCAGTGATGCATCAACGCTGCAAAGTCCATCACCCCACACAAACCAATACTTTGATGATTAGCTGAATTTAATAAAAAAGTGGGTCAAATTGAGTTTCACTGCTGACTTCTTCATCTTAGAGGCAAGTTGAAACAGGTGCTGTCCACAGCCATTTATAGCAAGTTGCCTATGGCTGGAGGATACAAGCAGCGTTTGCCTCAGGTGCTCAGGATTAATCCATTAGAAGCCTTAAACAGAACCAAGGAGTGTCTGAACAAACTGACAGCCCTTGAAGTGCTGTTATGAAACACTTGCTGAAAAATTAAACAAAATGTCATTTCCAATTTGGAGCCTGTGCCCTGGGACACGGGCACTCCTAGGGCTGATCCACAGCTCCGCATGCAGCGGCTCGAGCACAGCAGCTCACAACGGGATCAAGGCAGCATCAAGGCCAGCTCTTCCTCATCAAGTTACCACCTTCAACCATCCCCTCTGCACCTCTGCTTTCACTGGGTGCCTCACTGCAGAGTCATTTTTAAGACAAGTGGTTGATGAAAAGGCACAGAGAGCCTAAATGGGGCAGCTCTGCCCCGGTGAGAGCTGTCATCAGCCAATGACAAGAACAGAGCAGAGATCAGCTTTGAGAAGAGATTTAATCCTCCCATTGAGTTTTCTGAGAAAAAAAAAAAAAGAGGATGGGATGTGGAATCAGACGGACAGACTCCCCCATTTTGTGAGCAGTGGCAAAGGCTGCAGACCAGTGAATCAGCCCTGCTGCGAAAGGGGCAGCGTTCCCCGTAATCGCACGGTGCCAGTCTGTACAATGCAATGCAAACAACTCCTACTTTAATTCTCTAAAACAAATACTACGATACCTTGTCATTTCACGTACACTCTGCTTTATCTTAAGCATACACATTTTGTTTCTGCTCATAGCTAATTGATCCGTTAATCATTAGCTCCACGAGGAAGCAGCCACCAGCAGGACTTTTCCCCTGCTTTGGCACAAGCTGCCGTCACGACCTCAGGCTGGATCGTTACCTACCCCATCGCTCCACGCGCTGGGAACACAGTGTGGCCACCCTTGGCCTTGCGTGGACATCACCCCTGTGCCAGCCAGAGACTCGGCCTGCGGGTCCCACCTCGTGCTGGGCGCTCGTGGCCTCGCGGGTTCAGCGCGACGGAGCAAGCGGCCGTCAGCAGCCCCCCAAAAAGCCGCCGCTGTGGCCCCAAGTGTGTGCCACGGTTCCGGGCAAAAACATGCATTAAAGCTGCAGCTTTCTCCTCTGGGATGAAGCACACAGAGAAGGGACCAATAAGCCTTGTCCCACATGTGATTAAAGTGTTTTTTAACAACAAGCGATCTCTGCACCAAGAGCTCTGCTTATACTTGTCCACCCAGCAGGTAAGAAATCATGTTTAATACCACATATCATTGCTTCAATACTGATTTCTTAAGTACAGTCTACAACAGACTGTGAAGGCCAAGGAGCCCGTACCTAGTTTTACCTTTACATTCCCCCTTAAATTTCTCAGAGGCTACTCCATGCAGGAACCACAGGAGATTCAGGAGCACAGATTTGCCCAAGGGCATTAGTGGCAAACAAGACATGCACAGACGGCTAAAAATGCGGTGTTTTAGACCAGCGCACATGCTAAAGAGGGGAGATTGCAAAGCCAGCACTGCAGGAGGGGAGAACACCCAGGCCGGCCTCCGCTGGACAGCACCACGGCCTTGAACAGATGCCGAGGGCAGAGCCGGACGAGGCTCCAGCGAGCGGTTCCCGGAGAGGAGGCATCTGCGCTCGCCGCTCCTGGCAGGTTGTTCCTGCGCAGCAGCCGCGGCCCCGTCACCTCCTATTCCCTCCCTCGCTTTCCAACCCCTGCTTTGCCAGTGCAAAGGTTTTTACTGCGTTCATAGTCTGGAAACGTCAGGAAGAACCTCAGTGAACTCCCCAAACAGACAGCTGTCAGGATGAGGTGGATACCATAGCCTACTACTAAGCAAGAAAGCTTCCAAAGGGACAAAACACCCACCACAAGATTCGCCTTCTCCAGCTCTGAATGGCTCTACTGCTGTCTAAGCTACCT
>JAVCKT010015969.1:0-19289 GCA_032273925.1 Rhynchotus rufescens
CTCTCTTTTTCTTTCTCTTTCTTTCTTTCTTTCTTTCTCTCTTTCTCTTTCTCTCTTTCTCTCTTTCTCTCTCTCTCTCTCTCTCTCTCTCTCTCTCTCTTTCTGTCTGTCTGTCTCTGTCTCTCTCTCTCTCTGTCTCTCTCTCTTTCTTTCTCTCTCTCTTTCCCTGGGATTTGCCCACTCTACTGAATCCAAGGAAGCACAAGGTTTCCAGGATAGCTAACCCTGTGTCTAAACCCTCTCTCCTCTGGCAGAGAGGATGCTCTGCAGGGACAGCCACAGCACAGCCATCAATGTGCTCCAAAAACCAGGTCCCCTTTGCTCTGGGTTACCTTGACACAAAGCGGAGAACAGGAGCAACCTGGGGCCAAAATTATTTATATATTTGTATATTTATATATTTATATATTTATATATTTATATATTTATATATTTATATATTTATATATGAGCTTTTCTTTTAGCTTTTATATATATATAAGCTTTTCTGAACTCGCTGACATGAAAACACGGCTAACAAAGCTCTTTTGAGGGGAGCAGATGGAGTTTGAGCCTTGGAGGCCGGTGCAGGCCAAGCCTTGCTGAGGTCTACGGGAGGTTTAGCTAAACTGGAGCCTCATAACGGGCTCTTTCATGTGTGTTTCTGCTGCGTGTGGGGCTGGGCGCCTGTGCACACACACACACACACGGAGGTCATCCCTTGCAAAGCCCCACGGTTGTTTGAGATAACAAAACAACGTCGCCTCACTCTGCCACGGGGAACACATCAAAAAGTCGAGGGAAAAGCATTTATTTAACTAAGGAAAACCCGTGGAAGCCACTCTGGGTGAGCACCGTGCACGTGGGGACATGCGGGTGGGAAAACAGTGGGTTTCTCTGCCTCTCCAGCTTGTAAAAGGGCTTTAAAGGAAGAGGGAACTTGAAAGGACGGGAGTTGAAATGCAGGAGTATCCCAAGCACAATCCGTGAGGGACTGGAGGTATACGGCTAATGGCTGGATCTAATTAATACGTGGCTAGGAGGAGACAATCAGGAGGAAATGGGGTAAATGGCCTTCAGATGGAACAATCTGTAAATCAGAGCCAGGGAGTCCGGCAGCAGCGCTGAGCAGCTTCCTCTGGAGACGGGATGCGGTTTTGGATGTGTTTTCTGGGTGTTTTCTGCAGTTTTTCTCCATCCTCTCTTTGCAAAGGTGTTTGTGTTTGCAGTGCTGTATTTCAGACTCAACAGAGGCATTGCATAATGCATGGCATTATACATACATATATATATATGCATATATATATATATATATATATGAACTTCTGGTGTGAGCTTTGGGACAAGCTGGTTCATCCAGCAGCACATTAGACCAATATCAAAACCAGAGGCAAACACAAGACTGGGTTACTGTATTAGTCACCTAGATTTAAGAGAAGCAGGAAGAAAAAATACAGATAATCGTTTTCCCACCTTTTAATCGTTTTCCCACCTTTTAATCGTTTTCCCACCTTTTTGCTCTTCATTATGCCTAGCGAGCAAAACCAGTGGTGTGGTGGAAAGAAGCTGATTTTCTTATAAAAATAATCTTTTATCTGTGCATGACAGAAATATTTATTCAGGAAGGGTACACACACAGCAGGAGGTCAGCGCTCCCACTGCTTGGCTCAAAGACTGCGCCGCGCTCTTTATTTTATTCTATTTTACTTTTTTTTTTTTACTATTCTTTCCTGTAGAAATTTATTTTTCCTGAAAAGCATGTCCTTAGCTGATTCTGCACATTCTCTGTGCACATCGAGGAAATGCAGTGGTCCCTGTATGGGCAGGTCTCCGACTCAGGTGGCATTCGGTATCTGATGGTCCCTGATGACATGACCTTGGGTCTAAACCTGCAGGGCATTGTCTGTCACTAAACAGACACTCTCCAAAACCAATTTTAAGCTAAAAGGAAATTTAGCTTTCAATCTGAGAAAGTCAGATGTTGCAACCCTATTTTTTCTTCTTTCAAGTACTGTGTCGCATTTTTTATGCTTCTCTTTTTCCCCATTCCAGCCCTGGGAGGTGTTGATGCCTCCCCTAGCGTCTCTCCAAACACGTCGGTCAGGACCAAGCCTTTTGTCAGCGTGGAGGTGCCCAAATCCAAACAAAATCCGTCAGCGCGGTGAGGAGGAGAGCAGGAACTTGGCCCTGGGCGTCACTGCTGCCCTCCGATGACGTTGGCCCCACCACTCTTTGCCTGGGGGTGATGGAGATGGTGCAGGGAGGAAACCACATCCAGGAGGAGACCAAATCTGGGGAAAAAAGAAAAAAAGATTTTAAAAAAAAGAGGCAAAAAAGGCCAAAAATAAAGATTTTTAAAAAGGAGAAAATTCTTCTGATTTGCATGAACAGCTATAAACTCGAAGACTGTGCTTCAACACTATTAATATTGCCTTTGCTCTAATGAAATGGGGGCATCTGTCAGTGAAGGAGCTGAGGAGGATGTTATTAAAATATTTGCTGTCTCTTTCTACATGTTTCCAGCCCACATAGTAGTATACGACTTTCAGAGCCCTTTAAGCACCTGTAATAACATTCACCTTTTCGTCAACACGTCCTGTGAGCATAAGAAATTATGTTTATTTAAATATTGTAGCAGGGTAATGATAAAGTTACTTATTTCTCTATTTTTCTGCTGCTGTAATGCACAGGTGAAAAAGTCCCAGTGACAAATAGAGATTTGAAGACACCTTTTGTCCCAGATACCCTCTCCTTCCCCAAGACTTTAGTTCTGCAAGTAACTGGGAGATGAGCAAATGATTTTTGCATTTTAGGATGGGCGGATGAGCAGAACAGAAGGACAAAAATGCAGTCGGATGTTCAATTCCTGGATTATTGGGCTATTCCTTTGCCATGTCTCAGAGCCACCTTCCATGGGGCAAGCAGAAAGGACACCATGTCCTGCTGATACTATATGTGTCTTGAGCAATGTGTCCTCATGTCAGCAGAGAAAGAGGGAGTGAAAGAGGGAGCAAAGGACCTGGTTTTGATGGACTTAATCTCAGTGCTGCTGAAAGACGTGACTGAACCAGCGCGTTGAGCGTGCCTGCGTCCGTCACCATCTTCTTGCGTTTCAGTCCTCATGGGTTCTCCTCTCTGAGCGCAGCTGCTGTGCTTGGGATCGTGCAAACCCTGGACAGAAAAACTGTCCTGTTCCAAAGGGCTCCCAGGTGGAGCACCAGATCACTAGAGCCATGTCTAGTTCCTTCATGACGAAGGAAGAGCCAGTTTTCCCCAACTGTTGACCTGGGCCGTAGCAGGGATGGGGCCACCAAGCTCCCAATGGTCAGCGATGGGGCCACCAAGGGCTTTGATCCTGTTCCATAGTTGGTGGTGGCCAACATGGTGGTGGAGGGCGAGTGGCTTTTGCAAGTCCCCCAGCTCAGCCTGACAGCTCTGGTGGAGCAGAGCTTAGGAAGAGAGACAGTAAAGAGGTGGCGATGAATGGGAACAGTGGGAGGGAGCAATCAGCTGATGGTAGCACCATGGGCACAGCAGCAGCCAAGGCTGCTGTCACGTTCTGTGTTGTCTTTGAGTCACCATGGCAGTGGAGAGCTCCAGGAGGCTAGAGATGTCGTGCAGACATTTGAGAGGACATCTCCTGCATTTTAGCCAGGGAGCACGCAACAGGGATGCAAACCACATAAGCAGAGAAAGAAAAAAGAAAGAAAAACAAACAAACAAACACATGTTTTCCTTTTTCTGGCTTTCATTTTGGTTGAAAAGGCACTCAAGACCCAGGGAATTCCCTCATTTCAAATGTCAGAATGTAGTTTTTGAAAAGAAAATTACCTATTTATTATTGTTGCCGTTATTTATTTTGTGCAATTTAGCTGACTCCCCGAAGCGTCTCCTTTGGGCCACCCCCACCTTCGCTGGGGTTCGAGGAGGGCTGTGGACGTGGAGCACCTCAGCAAGCCCTTCCCAGGAAGCAGCAATGGTAACAGAGCCTCCCAGCAAGATTTCGCAGGGCTTTTTCTTCCCCAGCAGGATAAAATTAGCCGGGCTCTCTCGAGATGACAGCTAAGAACTCCAGCTTCCCTCAGATGACCTCAATGGAATCATTTGTTGCTCAAATGACAGACAAACGCTGTAATTAGGTCTATTTAGTGAAGGGGAGGTGAGAGGTCAAACTACTGGGCAAACTGTCTCCAGCGCTCGACTTGGTGACCAAGGAGGAGGTTTGCAGCAGGCAATGTTTGCACAACAACCTGACACCCGCAGCAGCCCCGGCAGGTCCCTGCCCGCCTCCGCAGCCCCACCTTGCCCTTCCTCCCCTCCTCCTCCTCCTCCTCTCTGTCCTTTGCTGTAACAGCCTCCTTGGGGCTTTTCCGCTGCTCCGTTTCTGACCTGTGCAGCCCTTAGTGGATTATCCCTTTTTTCATGGGATGCTACTTGGGTGCTACTTTCACTCCGGATGCTGGTGGCACCATGCACATCATGGTGTGGAGCTTGTGCACTGGAAGCCCCATCATGCACATATGAAAACATCACTTTCAATGCAACTCAGTTTTCCAGAAGATCCCTAAACCACCCTCTTCATCACAAGTGGTTAGTTGGGGCAGGAGGAGTGCAGTCGTGTCCCATGCAGTTGACTTTCTGATGATAGGACTCAGAACAAACCCAACACCCAGACCCAACACCCCAACCCATGCACAGGGCACTGGCAGTACTGACTTCTGCTGGTTCATAGAATCTGTCAGCAAGATGGTCAGCAGGACTACAGGACAGTCAAGCAGCAGAGACTGAAAAGCAGGAGCTCCCTTTAGGATGGAGAGGAGATAGAAGATGTCCCTTCTGTCCTTAACTGGTCTTTTGCTCCTAGCCAGGAGTGGAGGCTCTGGGCTGCATGTCTGCTGTCTGAAATGCTGTTTCTGGGTGTCCAAAGCATCCTTGATGCTCTGCCATCCCCCCTGCTGCCCTTACCTCCCACCTGAACATCTGCCCATGTCCCAAAGCCCCCTTGAAATCTCCGATCCGCAGGGCCCCGCAGGGAGGTGGTGGTGATGGTGGTGGTGGTGATGCCGCTGAGAAGGTCAGCAGGGGACTGCGCAGGAGTGAGGAGAAAACCTGAAAGCAAACAGAGAGGCGTCGCGGACGCGGGCTGTGCCCATCCCCGCGGCGCCCGCGCGCCCTTGAAGTGCAAAGACCCCCCTTGCCGAAAGGAGCTTATCTTCAAAAAGGGCCCTGGCGATGCTGCAGGGGAGCGCCGCCTTCTCACACCTTGTCTTGGCCTCCCCGCGGCTGCTGTCTCGGCAGACGTGCCTGTGATCTCGCGCCCGCCTTTCATGTCCCGGCTCCCCGCTCCGTCCTCGCCTCCCGCGGCCGCGGGCAGCACGGACGGTGTTGCTGACGAGCCTGGAGAGCCAGACCTGCCCTTCCAGAGCTTCTCTTTTGTGTGTTTTCTCCAGGATGGATTATATTGTTCTAAGGACATCTATCTAACACTTCATTGAGCAAAAAAAACCATGCACGACAAGTCTTTTATTTTTTAAAAGTGTCTGCTTATGATGAATGCAAAGCCCCTGCTGAAGACCTTAGTAAATGGGGTAGTTTTCAGAAGTGCTGATCCCACAGCAGTTAGCTAGATTCAGAGTGAGCCAGAAAGCATATGCATTTTGTGACAATATGATCTATATTTTTCCACTGTTCTTCTGTCCGGAATCAGACAAATCACAATGTTCTGGGCTAATATTCAGGGCATGAATGCACAGCCCCATGATTGGAAATAAGATTTGCAAACTTGATTTGTTTTGCAGAGTTTTTCCCCCTTAGGATCTGTTTGGAGCTCCGTGGCTCTGAGTCGGCATCAAAAAGAAGGATGTCCATAAGCCAAGACTGAGAAGTAGCCTTAGATCCCAGGAATTCAGTCATTCTTGCAGGTTAAAGGTAATATATTACTTTTGCATCGTGCTTCTCCTTAGCATACAGAGTTAAGAGTGGCCCTCCACCCCCAAAAATGCAGATCTCTCCGGAGAGCTCCCTTCATCTCTTCCCTATCTCTGTTTCATACAGACCATTCAGCATGTCTTCTGTAACGGGATTACATGGATAAAGCCTTCTTTATCAGGAGATCTTCACGTGTTTATGACCTTTCATTGGTCCTTCATGACACTCCTGGGAGAGAAGTGCCCAAATCAGCCAGATAACATTCCTCGGCCTCCTGCTCCTCTCCCTTCTGGTGTCTTTCTCCTGACCACACAGGGACTTCCCATGGGGCAATGTCCAGCTCCTTCCCTTAGAGCAGGTTCCTATCATGAGCAGGCAAACCCAAGTCTTCCTTGGGGAATCGGCAGATAAAGGCATTTTCAGATCTTTCCAGCCCAATTGAAATTCTCATTCTATACTTTGTGGATCACTGCTGTTTTCTATGGAATTAAGGAGAGATTTTCTTGGGAAAAGAGAAAAAAAAGAACTCTTTTTTTTTTTTTATATGTTTTCCAGCTGTTGATTTTCCCTAAGGAAAGTCAAATTATCCTTAAGTATTGTATTAGCAGATACATGAAAAAGCTGATCTATCACACAAGAAATACCCAGACAGATTTCCTAATTTTTCTAATGCATTTTCTGCATTAGAAAACAAAACCCAGACAATATTTCTTTTAGCAACAAAACGTCCAGTGTGAAATCAAGGAATGACCCCCAGGACCCTGGAGGACAACTGGGATTTTGTAATCTTGCTATATGCAGTCTCCTATCAAAGAGAAGCCATCGGCCAAAATCAGACCATTGGAAGGACCGGATTAAATTGTAACCACGTTCCAGGGAGCTTGCCAGGGAGCCTCATGGACTGATCTCATTCACCTTGATGTAAATCCAGAGTAGCTCCACAAAAGCCAATATCACCGCTGAGAGCACAAATTGTTCACTTTTAATGAAGAAAATGTTAAAGCAATGGACACTACAGTCAGAAAGCAAGGTGTTGCATCCCAGGGATGCTCAGGACCTTGGCTGTCCCTTGGGATGTGCTCATCCTCCTCTCTGGAATGGGATTGGGCTTTTTCCTTGGCTCCCTGGGCACATCTCAAACAGGGCTGCTCTCCTCGTCCCCCCACTGCAGCCTGTTTTATCCTCAGCGTCTTGCACAAGACCAAAGAGAAGGACACAAGCAAGAAAGGAGCAGTGTCACGAACCCCATCAATGGTTACTCATTTTCCAAAAATTTAGCTGAATATGGTAAAAAAAAAAAAAAAGAAAGAAAGAAAAGAAGAAAAACGAATCTGTGAGAAAGCTGGACACGCTCCTTCCTTGGATGCCTAGAAAAAAAATCATTGCAAAGTCCCCAAGGACTCTGTCTCCCTGGTTTTAAATCTCACGCAAGAGAGGATAAATAGAGCCCCCTTCCCCCTCCTCCCCTGACATTTCATTTGTGATTAAGGCACTATTCATCGCCCCTCGTCTTCCAAACCCTTTACTATTTATGGACCTGCTGTTTTTCCAGTGGTTGACACTAGCATGCATTCAGCTCGGCTCTTCTTCCCCCGGCCCATCCTGTCCCCCCCCGCCCCTCCATGAAGGCATTTCTCCATTTCGGTAGAGAAACCACCAGTGACTGGAGTGTCTGTGACCCCTGGGCTGTCAAACTCCCACTAACTAAATAAAAGCAGCCCAAGAGGGAGAGATTTAGCATAAATCACCCGCCGTGACAGAGACCACCTGGTGTACGCTCGCTGCGTGGAGGTACCCAGGCTATTCCAGCTGCTGAGCTTGCACTTTCCCGCTTTTTTTATGGACACCGTTGGAGAGAGACATGGTGTTTACACAAGGAATGGAAATTTCAGTTTTGCTGCGCGTAACGCGTTTCTTCGACTCGCAGCGGGCAAGGCTCTTGGTTGGGGAAGGGGTGAGGCCTACCATGGCCTGGACATGGGGACATGGCCTAGCAGGGGGAGCTTGTAAGGGCACATGTTCCTGTGTGCTGGAAGCTTGTGGGGTTTGGGATCCTGCTTTACTTACTCCTAGGAGAGCTTTGGCCAGGGTAGAAGAATAGGGTCATATCAGAGGGGAGCAGGGCCAGGTTTCGGCCTAGGCAGGCTTGGCTGTTGGCAGTAAAAACATCTTCATTGGCCACCACCTTCTTGACCTATTCTGATGGACCTCAAGCCATCTTTACCCATGACCAGCCCCTCGAATTCACCTGGCCTAAGCTACCATGAAGCCTTTGGTTGACCTGAAGATCAACATAGACCTATTGAAGATGACATGAAAGCCATCTAACGACCTGGGACCTGCCCTTGCCAAAAGATAGGCTCTGTCTAGAGTCAGATGTGACCATTTCCAACGACCTATGAATTCTTCAACGCTTCACGTTCATTACTCACAGTGAGTGTAGATGAAATGGGTTTGTGATTTGCTCCATATTATACATCTGGAAAAGTTGTATTAAATCATTTCCAATCAGTACGATGTTTGCACATGAAGGCCTCAGAGTTTGTTATTAAGTATCAATGCCGTTTTTAAACAAAAGGATGTATATTCCAAGGAATGTTTATTAAAAAAAAAGACTGCCCCTAAACATGAGACAACTTTGTTAATGATGTTCAGTGGATAGAGGAAAAGGCGTGTGGGAAGGAACAGCAATAAAACCAAAGAGGCCAAAAGCTAGTAATGTTCATCCTCTGAAATCAAGATTTAAAGAAAATAAGATACAGGTGAATTTAAGAAGAAGAAAATTATTATTTTAGCTGGAAATAGTGACAATACACACCTTCTGATTTTTTTTTTTTGTCTGTAGAAATTTAAAAACAATTTTTTTTTTATTTCATGTGAGGAGTTCTTCCCTTTAGTAATTGGGAAGAACAGGAGACCGAGATGGATTTCAGGACAGGAGTGTATTTTTCCATCTTGGAAGTTGCTGCAAAATGCAGCATTGGGAACTTCGAGAGCATCTGATAGGGGAAAAAGAAAGAAAAAAAAAAGAGAGAAAAAAGAAAAAAAGCTAGGGCAAGGATTCAGCTAGGGGAAAACTAGGGAAAACAGCCTGGAAATAATTCAAGTGAGATTCCCCAGAAATGACGCTTTGATTTTGCACAGGAAAGTAAAACTTACAGGTAGGACTGCAGTGAATGGACTCAGTTGGCCAGACCAGTACAGAGTGCTCTAGTTTGGCAACTTTGCCCTGGAAGCAGAGGATGGAGACCTGCCCATGGTCTTCTAAGACCAAGTCCTGACCTTACAGCCCACTCCCAGCCCACACTTTGTACCTGAACAACTCAGCTCAAAGGAGAGAGGCATTCCCAAATTTTCCCTGCAGCCTCTTCCAACTCAATCTTGCTTCAGCTACTGATAGTATGGGTTCAGCAGGTGAAAAAAGGAAGGAAGGAGACTGATTGTGTTCCCAACCAGTGATATCTTCTATTCTTGGCTTGCAGACATTCAACCATTTGTGCCAAGTGACCAAGAAGAGCTTCCTTTCTCCATCCTTGTCCCTACCACCAGAGTGAAAATTTGACTTTTCCTGGAGCCCCTTCAGCTGTGGGATACCAGAGAGCATGCCAGAAGGAGAAAATTCTTCAATGACGTAAATGAAGTAATAGCACTTGTTAGTGGTATGCGCGCTCCTTGCCAGGCTAGGGGAGAAGAACTCAGACTTGTTCAGAACAGTGTCTCTGTGTCCCCTTCACACAAAAACAAAAGAACACCCGAACCCTTCCCATAGGGTTTACCAAATCCACAAATTTAATTTAGTGGCCTTGCATGTTCTCAGATAAGGGTCCGGTTTGCTGAAGTTTACAGAGTTACACTTAATTGGACTACTCTGAGCAGCAAAAACTGAGAGGTCTCCATAAAGGCTTAGGCAGCCGGGACATTAATTGCATTATTTTCTTTACAGATAAATCTTATTTGGTGGAGCCAGCATCATCAGATAAAAAATAGATAAGATCAAACCTTGTCTTTAAATTTCAGATCTCCTGGCTTGAGAAAATATGGAGATCAGATTACGGTGTAACTTTTAATGGGCTTCAGAGATTTTTGCCCAAGCAGGATGGTAAAAAATGTAGATCCTTCAAGATCCTGTAAGAAGCAGATACGCTGTATTTGTGCAGTAGTCAACAGCTTCAGATAAGGAACAGCAGATATTCAGGTCTGATTGCCGCTTTTGCCGGAGTTTTCCACATAAAAGCTGCTCTCTCCTTCGGGAAAAGGATCCGAGTCTCTTCAGTAAACATGAAAGTCAGCCCTTATACCCGGCCTAATTCTCCCTGTCGGCTTTGATCCAAAACATTCTTCCAAGCGAGAGCTGGGGCAGGGACTGGGGGAAGGCTGGAGCAGGGAGCCAAGAGGTTGCTCTGGAAAATCACGGCTGAAGTTATAGGAGGGGAATTAATCTTGAGAGGCCGCGTGTAGCAGATTCATCCGTCAACCATGACACCGGTGCCATTATTAGAGAAGATGGAAAATTAAATTGCAAAATTATCTGTTCTGTTTCATTAAGGGTTTTTTTTTTTTTTTTTTCCCACTTCTTCTTCTCCTTCTCGCTCCTCGCTTCATTCCGGGCATTGCTCCGGGTGCCGTCTGCGGTTGGCAGCGCGTTGCGAAAGGCACCTGGCCATGAAAGGCAATGGGATGGCTGGGCAGGGTGGGAAGCGCCGCTCTTTCCCAGCTATTGGTCCAGAGCGGCAGGGAAGGCGCTGGGCTCCCCACCGGAGCCGTCTTGGCATCCCGCAACACTGCCCAGCTCCTCGCACAGGTTTCAGGGTAGAATTAATGCAAAAGAAGACACCAAAGGCAGAAAGTATTGGCAGTGCCCAGCAGGCACCTGGGTTATTTTTGTTGAAGCTTTTCCTCCTTCTCCTCGTTCTCCGATGCTCTCTGTCTCCATTTCTTGCTTCCCAGTTTTTGCTACCGCAGATCTCTTCCCTCCCAAATTCCCAACCTTTCATCTTCTGCAGTGCCCGCCCCCCACACACAACTTTTGAACCCAACACAAGACCAGTGGGAATGCAGCAAACTTGAAAACAACAACAAGCTAAAAACGTATCCCCGCTGGAAACTATTTTTAAGCCAGGGACCCCCCTCCCCCAGGCACAGGGATGCACCAGCAGCATGGGAACCCGGGAGAAAAATGGATTTGCAGGGAGCTATTCCCAAAGTTGAACAGCCTCCATCCCTCTCCTGAGCCATGTCCTAGTGGTAAACACACAAAACGGAGCCTGGAAAGTTCTTTAGGAGACTCAGTATCCTCCATGCAGAGCAGGAATTTATCAGATAGCGTCAGGAGGGGACCAAGCTCTGATAAGCATCCCGGCTGTCCCTGAGTCTTAATTGATTATTAAGAGCGAAAAGAGGGAAGGAGAAAAAGGGAAGCAAGGAACTGCTGAAGTCTGGCTTGTGCTGGGTGGAAGGGTTGATGCCTAATACTGAAAAGGGATGGAAGTCTAAATAAAATGTCCATCTTGATGGGAACTGAGCCCTGGGGTTCCCATGAGCTAACTATTAAGAATCATTTGCTTTTTCTATATGTGCATTTGTATGCATTTTATTTGTAAACGTCCTTTTATATACATGTGCATATGTACAGGGATTCTTAATAACATGTTAGAATTCGTAGCAGTTTGGGAAGTGATAATCCAGTGAAACAACTTTAGGTTAAATATTAAATTAAACAAAAACTATGGGGTGAGAGTAGGAATGAATAAACTTGTTTTTTCTTTTTTCTTTTCTTTTTTTTTTTTTTTTTCTCTCCATGATTTCTAGTATTTTCTGGCTGATACCTGAAGAAATAATTTGCAGGAGTCAGGACAGACTGCAGCTCCAGTGCAGCAACTAGTTCTTGTGCTTCTGTTTTGCTGAGCATGCAGAGAAATTCTGTTTAACAATAACTGTGAACAATAATACACAGTTCTTAAACAGCTTTTTATCAGCTTCTTTTGGAGAATTTTGCAAAGGCAAAAGGTATTAGACTGGTTACTGAAACAGGGAAAAATTGTTAGCAATTCAGTCAAAGGTCTCTCCTGGGCTTGATGGAGAGAGGCTTGGCAACCAAAATCCACGTCCATTGACTTTTGGGGCTGAAAATGCTGTTGCACTTAGATCTGTTTTTGTGTGTTTTTTTTCTATGAAATGGAGAAAGGGACTCATCACCCTGACCTGGTGTGTGGTGCTCAGCACCTGACTCCGAGGCTCCCTCTCTGCCTCTGCGCTGGCCCCACAAGTGCCTCCACCCTCCCAAAGAAGCCAGGAATGCCCCTCTTCCCTTGCCCCAGCCCCGGGCAATAAATCCTGGGCAGATCTGGAGGCAGGGACGGTGCCAGCAGCATCTTCGGAGCCGCACGGCACAGCCAGGGAGACAGAAATCCCGGCCGGCTCTGCCGTATTCCCGGGACTCCGGGGGAGAGAAGTGCTGTGCAAGGCGCTCCCCGGCCAGAGCGGTGCCAAACAGCAGCCTCTGTCATTGGCTGCTTTATTATAAACAGGCTCCCGCTGCAGTTTCAAAGCACTTTTTCTTTTCTTTTTTTTTTTTTTATGAATAAACAGGACTCTTTTTTTTTTTTCCTTTTCCCTACAAAGCCTTTTCTTTGAAAAATTTCACATATCCATATTAATAAAAAAAAAAAAAAACAAATATGCACCTCCACATACCTTAGAGATGTGGGGGCATTTTTTTTTGGTCTGCAGTGTGACTCCGGGATTATTTTGGGGCTGCTCCTGGAAATCCTGCTTAGAGCCACATTATCCCGTGCCTTTCCCAGGCTCTTCCGTGCAGGAGGCTCGGCACAGCCCTCCCTTCTCAGCAGCCCATGATGCTCAGACCCCGATTCCCTGTTTACTGCTTAGGCAACGCCTTTCTTCTCGTCAGCATAAACACAGTCGATGACTTTATATCCCCTGTATATTATTTCTTATTATGAATGAAGCAAAGCGGGCTGCTCAGCAGCCACTCATATCATGGCCCAACGTAAACTTACAGTGGGCTCTGAAGTGCTCAGTTTTGCAAACTGTGAAAAAGGCTTAAACTGGGTAACAAGAACACAGCCGTGTTGTTAGCACCTAGCATCTGATATTGGTAAAAAGAAAAAAATAAGGAGGGGATATCTTTGCTTCATACAAATTTGGCCTGTTTACCTTTCTGTTTTATTTTTTTAAACAGCTCACACTGGACAAATATTGTATCTGCTACTGAATAATCCAAGACAAACAAACCTGCTGGGACAGCGTTTAGAAGTTAAAGCAAGTTCTTGCATTCAAATGAAGTCAAGAGAGAGGACTATTTGACCTTTTTTTGCCAAAAATATTATGGCTAACATTTGTTTTTTATTTTCCTTTTATTAAATCACTTTTATAAACCACTCAAAAGTTTGAGTTTATTCTCTGACAATTAGTTTATGGTGTTTCTGAAGTGGATTTAGATTTGAGCGATAAAATTACAGGCCAAAATTACAACCATAATGGAAAATACTGGTTCATGTTTGGCTTTGCATACCACAACTGAAAGATTACTAGCCATTGCCAATAAGCAGGAGGAAGTAAAGATAATAGTATATGCATTTATAGACATGAGCCTGGTTCCAGGACATGCCACAATAGATTTGTACAAGGTGAGCCGGAATATTTGAGCTGTGTTTCATTAATTGGGGGAAAATCTGACAGGTTGCAAAGAGGTAACTACAGTTCAGACACTTAAGTTGTCTTCCTGGTCTTTCCAGGAAAAATGTGAATTTTCTCAAACCTTGAATTAAATAATAGATTTCTGAATTCCATTTCAACTGATGACATCACTGTTTAATTCCCTCTTTCCTTTGATTTCTCAAAAAAAAAAAAAAAAAGGCCCTGAGATGGTCAGGAGACTTCCTTGGGATGGATATTGGTGTTTTTAGTGGAATGCTTGCAAAAGCTTTTCTGGGAATGGGGAATACCATGAAAAGAAGCATGGATTTTCAGCTCAATGCAGTGTTCCCAGTGTGTGAGCTCTGGGCATCCTCAGCCCAGGTGGCTGTTCCTCCAGGAATCCTCTTCCTGATTTTTTTTTTATCCTTCCCTGCTTCCTTCTTTCCTTTCTCCTTCTTTCCCTCCCTAACAACCATGTTTTTTCCTCCTCTGTTGACTTACTGCCCATCCTGTGTTGCTTGTGCCTTGGGCATTCACAAAGGTTGGACCGTCCAGACTTGCTAGAGTAAACCAGAAAAACAGTTACCTGTCATTTGCATGCAAGAAAATGTCTGTAAAAGCCTCAACATTCAAAGTAGTTTCACCTCCCATGAACTGGTAATAAAGTAGAAAGAAAACTGCAAATTCTTTGCAGCAGAACATCTCTGCAGAAAGAGCTGAGGGCAGCTCTGCTCAACACCAGCATCCACGGTGATGAGTGGTGACATATATGTTTTAGCTGCTAGAAAAAGATTTGAGGGCTTCTTAAACACTGGAACATCCATTCTTCAGCCCAATTATCCCTCTATTTTCCTCACTGGATGCATTGACATATGCTAAGCCACAATTACACTGTAGGTACTCTACAGGCGTAGGGTGGCTATCAAAGACAGTCAGCTACAGGATGAAAATCCTTTGGACTGCAGCCTCTATCACCTGTGGGTCACATTGCCTGTGTCTAAGTCCTCCTAAACCTGGTCTTAAATAGAGTTACTATGAAAAGAAGCCCTGCTGAATCTTCTTCAGTCTTACAAATATTTGCTATTATGCAGGAACTAACTGCCTTCTGGAAAAGTAAATGCCAGGAGAGCTACCTGGATGGAAGAAGCTTGGGAAGAAGCTTGTCCTTAAGGCTCCTCAGGCAAGTCTGCTCTGGCTGATGCAGATGGCTCTGCATCTGCTCAGCATCCAGGGTTCTTTGGGAAACACGTTTGGGACTGACTGCTAATCTGCAGATGTACAGCTCAAAAATACAGCCCTTGTGAAGAGGTTTGCTGCTGAAGCCCTGGGGCGCGTTCTGGCTAAAACACGTTCTCTGCGAACCTTGAGGAGAATTATTTTTTTCCTAAGAGAATGAGCCAATGCTGTTGAGGAGCTGGAAACATTAGTGGTCTGAAAGAGTGTCTTTATTTTTGCTGTGAAAACGGAGCGGGTAGCTCGCCATCTCCATCGGACATCTGCTCCTCATTGTCCCGTGCCAACGCAAACTCATCAAGTCAGGAGAGATGAAATATTCCCCCTCGCTCCCCAACCTGCCTCTCCCCTGGCTTCTCCTGCAGCTGTCATCAGCTCAACCACCTTGGTCTCATTACCAAACCTCTTCCCGGCCTCTCCTGGGCCAGGCACTTCTCGTGCTGACAGTTCCCATGCTCTCAGCTGGTTAAGATGCAATTTTGCCTCTTCTCTCCCAGCAGTGCTGGGAGCATCCCTCATGGGAAACCTCATATAACCTTGCTACAGGGGCAACACCAAGATGAGAGGGACACACAAGAGCAGCCACCTCAGAAACACCCCAGGATTCACCATTTTTGCCCCACAGAATCAGTTTTCACACCACTTTTTGGGGCTGTGGTCTTTTCTTTTTGGGCTTATCTTCTGCAATAGCCAATGCTTAACTGCAAAGATCACCCATAAAAATCTCCCTCCCTTCCTTATAGGAAAAGCAACGGGGATTAAAAAGTATCAATCATACAAATGAGAGCTGTGAAAATAGAGGTCCATATTGAGGGGCAATGTAAGAAAGCAGACATGAAAGAAAGAGGGAGTCAAATGAAAAGGACAAAAGGCAGATATTAAAAATATTAATGCACCAGAGTCTTTCAGATTTTGCACAGTTCTACCTGCTCCGTTCTTTCACTTTTGTTTGAGATAGCGAGTGGCTCATTGCCAGTTGAATTAAGTCCCTTATGCATACGAAGATCAAAGGGGGAAGGATGAAAAGGTAAGGCTGAGGCTCAGAAGACGTGGGAGGATAATGGAGAAATCCTAGAGGAACAGAAATTCCTGGAGAAGGGCTGTAGGGAAACGGGCTCAGAAGGTCCATCTCTGCTGATGCGAAGCGCTGTATTTTCAAATCTAAAATAAACTGACCTCAAAACAAACCAAGGACTCAGAGTACCCAGGCTTCTGGAAACAGAAACGCTGGTGCTAAATGAGGCCTAAATCTGTTGTGAATGTTGGTGGCATCTAGGTTTTAGTGTGACTCTAGCTGTTGAGCTTGACTATTTGAGTCTTGGTCATGGTCCCCATGGGTTCCCTTCTGGCATGCTTCGAAGGCCATGGGTCTGTGCCATTATTTTGAGACCATTGAAACCTTTGTGCAACAGATGATCCTGGTTTTAAGTTCAGCCTCAAGCTCAGTCTTAGTTAAGATATCAGTATGATTCATATGGTTTCATTGCAGAATCCCCTGGGATCTCTACTCCATGCTATATATTACTGAGAAGAAACAAAGCACTATTGAGACCTTTCTACCAGAATGAATTTGATTTCTTTGCATGCCTTGACCATGTGTGCAGAGAGCAGCCTTGTGTTAGGGATATACAACTTTGAAGAACTGCAATATATTTTAATATCAGAGTTTCAGGGAACCAAACTATTGAACTCCTATCCTAGTAGAGAGCTCTTTAATTTCCAATTTTCATAGCTACCATCATTTCTCTAGGTTTAGTCTTTCCCGTGTCATGATCCACATGTAGCCCATACCACTGCTCAATTGCAGCTGAACAGAAGTAGAGTCTCCCTCAAGTTTTTGCAAGCAAACCGACAGGCCATCTCTTACTATAAGTTGGAATGTGTCCCAAACCTTTCACCACTCATCCTGGGGTATTGACAGCTCCAAGCGGTTTCTCTAAACTGTTGATGTTGTTGGTATGGTTGTGATATTTTCTCCCTGGTCTTGGACTGCCGTGCTTCGTTTCTTTGTTTACACAAGCTTTGCAGAGTTCATCAGGAAAGCCTGGCCTGGAAGAAATATCTAGTGCATAAAGGAGTTTGCTAGAGGGAAGGAAAGCCCGACCTGAGGCTGGGGGTGGATCTTCACTAGATGATTTATGCTGAATCAGCAATTCAGGGCTCTGGCGATGGGTTATGATGAGTGTAAAGGCAGAGAGGGTGGCCTGTGTTTGCTCTGTGGGTGGTGGGACTTCATCATCCTGGCATCTGCATAGGAGCACTGGGTGGACACTTCTATTCCTGGTGAGGTGGTTGCCTCTTCACAGTCCTAGACCTCTGCTAGATAGTTCTCCAAGTTGGTGCCCAAACATGTGTTTGCAGCTATCCCACTACATACGTTGCACACGTGTCCTTGGGTGTGAGCAGAAGGGCAGAACCCTTCAAGGAAGGGTCTTGCAGACCATTTGTCTGCTGAAAATCAGGCATGCAGCACCGCTGTGTAAGGTTAAGACTGCCCAAGCTGGGCAATGCAGCTGCAGGGAACCTGCAGGGATTGCTGATTCCTGGTCCTGTTCCACCAGTCGACACGAGTGTGTTTCTTGGACAGCACCAGACACGCATTGAAAGCTTGTCCATGGAGTAGAAATCCTCTAAGAGAGAAAGGAGGCTGCTTAGCATTGCACAAGTCTCATCCGCAGAGATTCAGCCTCTGCGTGTGACCCAGCCTGCTCTGCTGGTTGAGTCAGGTATGGGTTGAGTTTAGTGTTCCCTGCCTTTTCAGTATCTTCTCAGGCAGGCTTAACGTGGAGTTAAAGCTGCAGTCTCCAACACGTTGTTCACCTGAGTCTACGAAGCCTGGAGCGAGGAACTGGGGTCAGTCCTGGCTGCAGCCAGTGCAGCACCAGCAATGCTGCCCAGATCTCATATTCACTCCGCTCAAGTCTCCTACATGGCAGAGGGACATTCCTTCATTTGCCAATAGCTACATAAGGTCCTAGAATACATCTCAGCAATGTTCTTGTGTACATCAAAATCAGTATTTGACTGTGCGTTTCCTCCCTGCTCCATAGGGGCCCTTTCTGTCATCCTGATTCTCTACAGAGGGGTTAAGTTCCCTGCGTGAGAGATGTTGATTTCATTACAACCCTCGGCCATAAACACTGCGTGCTGCAGCACTGACTAATTGCTGGGTGTTATTGGCAGATGGAAAAGCATGTGCATGGGCCAGGAGATCAATTCAGCCCCTTGCTCTCTGCCAGCAAGTGAGTTATCTCCATCAGGAGTGATTTTTATTTCACTTCTTAATCTTATTTGTGAATGTGATCCCCTGACGACACAATGTATAAAACCTTGGCTTGCAGCTGAGATGAAGCTGGAAGGAGCTCCAAAATGTATATGTTATTTTAAACATGAACTTGAACTCCTTCTTCTCCCCTTTGGACTTGTTTGGATGGCCTAAACCTATGAATGAAAAGGGAAGATATCTTTGCTTGGTGATTTAGGGGAGGGGGATGAATCAGTCTTGTGCCTAGGTGGGACCCAAGTCGAAACTCTTTTTTTCTCCCAACTTTACTGTTTTCTAAGTGCTGCTGTACAGATTGCTCCTCATTTGTTCAGATCTCCTGCTTGTTCTAACAACAGTGATTAAAGCCCTTGTTCTTCTTCCGCCAAAAATATTCCTCCACAGCTTGTGACTGAGCAGAGGGGTTGGACTAGATGACCTCTGAGGTCCCTTCCAACCTTAAGCATTCTATGATTCTGTGATTCCATGATTATCTAGAGAGAAAGGTCCGTGTTAAGCTTGGTCTTTTCTTATTCCTTTCAAGCATGTGTTTAATTAATGAAGGATATCTATACCTATTTCTACTCGGTTTAATACACTTTGAAACAACAGTCTCCATCATCAGAGATGCTTAAGTAAATTAGGAATTATGTACACAGCTACCTCTCTCGGTCCAGTTCTAGTGTGAGATGGCCTCATCCTCAAGACCTAAACCTGAAGCCCTGGATTGTCTTTGCTCACTTGAGCAATTCTCTGAACCTTAGGGAGTTTCCTCCATGCACCTAGTAAATATTCACCTAATCTTTCTGCATGATAGCCAGCATTTCATTTAACTTGTGCACGGGTGCTCTTGCACCGGTTGCATTAGCTGCATGGAGAGGAGAACCTGCCTCGCTGCAGGGGAGGAGGGGATGGCGAGAGCACTGCAAGATCCTGGGAAATCCCTTCCATCCTTCCTTCCCCCGAGTTCATGTTCAGATAGGGCTGGGAGATAACTGCATTCGCCATCCAACTGCTAGGATTTCCTCGGAGCATGAGAAACAAACTTCTTCTGCCTTTGACCTTGATCTAAGTTTGTTTCCTTTTGAGCTGCTATTTAAAGGGAGGCGGGGGGAGAAAGAAAGAAGGAAAGTTTGATTTCTTTAATGTTCGTGGAAGCGAGGGATTGATAACACTTGCAAGAGCCAGGCAGGGAGCCAGAAGGATACTGCAAAAGGCAGCTTTGCCA